>JAOEHI010028486.1:8358-25247 GCA_025447815.1 Percopsis transmontana | reverse complement strand
GTGTGTGTGTGTGTGTGTGTGTGTGTGTGTGTGTGTGTGTGTGTGTGTGTGTGTGTGTGTGTGTGTGTGTGTCAGTGAGGACAGTCCTGTGCCCTGCACAAACACTGCCTTGTGTCACCCTTGCCCTCATTCACCCCTATGCCCTCTTCACAGACACAGATACACACACCACAGCTTGGCCACAAAGACCAGTGTGTCCACTGAAGACCAGGAAAAACAGTGGCAAAACAATCCCATGATCCACTGTATGTACATTGGATGGCTGCAGACAGCACTGTAACACACAGCCTTCACACCCACATCATCACCCCCAGTTTAGTTTCTTAACTGCAGACCACAGTAAACAACACACGTTTTTGCACAGGCATAAAAAAAAAATCTATTACAAAATGTATTAAAAAAAATAATTAATTAAAAAAAAAAAAAAAAGTTTTTTTTATTATTTCGTATTTTATGGTTTGTGGATTTTCAGTGCCGTGACTTATATATTTTCAGTTTCTTCCTAATTTAAAACAAAATATTTGAGAACCTGATTTTTCTGTCCAGGTTCTACCCCCTTTCCTGAACAGCCATGACAAGAGAAGACATAACCGATTACTGGAAATGACTAGTGCAGTTGTTCCCGTTTTGGCATGAGTACATTTGCATATGATAGCAGTTATTTTGACAAGTTCTTATTTTTTGGTTTTAAGGAGGATAGAGGAAACTTCTCTTGGAAACTCTGACAAACTTGCAATTGTGAAATTTGATCAGAACACATTTCAGGTTAAAAAAAAAAAAAAAAAAGGCCCTAGTTTCCCGGTCAAGGCTAGTCGATCTAAGGTGTGGCCAATACTTTTTGGCTAATTTCGGGACATGTGGTGGTGGCGGTAATTAGGCGCAACAGCGGCGCAGTTGTAAAAGGGTTTGATTAGAAAGAATCAATGATCAGCAAGAGTGGTATGTCGATGTCTTCGAATACTGTATGCCCAATCAAATCAGTTCCTCTCATTCCCTTTAACAGCAGCGTGCTCTGTCTTAGTGAACTGCCAATTTCGTAATAGACGGCAAAAGTCCAGCAGAAAAGCTTCTCCCGATACACATGCATATATTTTGTTTTGTGATTAAAAAAAGGTTAAGGGACAATAGTAAATCATTTCGAAAATAGGCCAACATAACATACACAGTGGCGTGTGTGATTTTGGATAGGTATGCGTAGTGTACCTTCGCCCGGAAACTAGGCTACCACACAACACCCGAGTCTGCACTAAAGTACCCCCCCACAATTTAAAACCGCAATACAAGTATATAGATATAAACAGACCCACGAACCTGCCTTTTCACTTGTCATTAGACCATGTCAGGTTCACTTAACGAGAAAACCCATCAATGTCAGACCTAGACAACAGATTAGAAAACTGTCAGAAATCGGGGTTTCTGCAGGTTTTAACTAGTTACATTTAAGACTTTTCACATCCATACTGGAAAAAGGGGCCAGACTTTGGTGATGCTCCCGATGTAAAAACAGAACAATATTTGGTGGTGGCAGATGTTTGCTGGCGGCTTTATGTTTTTTTTATTTTTTTGTCTCCAATGCCTTCATACTCCTAATTTCTCCTAATTTTAGTGTTTCTTGCACAAGGTGCAGCAGGCTTCAAATTTGTTATTATCAGCAGGCTTCAACCAAGCACTAAATACGCTGTCCTCAAGAACAGAAAACTGTTTTCAAATGACATAAACGCAATATTCTCGTCACGTAGTTATTACTTCTGGAGAGAGCAATACTGTGTGAAGTTACCTCACTGTAACTTTTTAGTACTAGACTCGCGTAGAGTGGCAGGAATCATTTTTTAATTACCTCAATCAGCAAAACAATTTTAATGGGTCTAAGATATAGCTTAAATGTTGTTTTAATTAATAACATCTCTTTATGTTCATGCTTACTAAAGCTTTCTTCCTCACGTCACTTCACTGTAGAAGGCTTCATTCACTGTTTACAAGTAGGTCAGAAACGGGTTGATTGCAGCGAAACAAGCTGAGGGGCTTTTGAAAAGGCCACTGTCAAAATCACAACTGAATTCTAAAGAAATCATCAAATGTAGGAGGTTTAAAAATAGAAGGGAAAAAATATAAAAATCTCAGCCTTTCAAACTTCCTGTGTATCTCTGTGAATGGCAGAAATTTGAGAAGACACGGAAGAAACAGACAAAAATAACAGTCGTCTTGGATTTTGCAGGGATGGCAAGCACTCTGACACACACAGTTATGTGTATGGTACAGCTACTGCTCTCTCTACATTGTCCAGACTGGACATGTCAAACAAGATGTCAGTAACTGTCTGGGCAGTATATGGCAGTTGGTTTTCTGAACATTTTAAAGACTACAACCAATAACTGCCAACTTTAGAACGTTGGGGTTAGTTGGGCATTGTCTGGGCAGTGTGCAGCCACCACAAATGACAAACACAGTGGTAGCTGAGTGCGAGGGCCACTGTTCTATAGTAAAGTAGCACTCAGAGCCATATGCATGATTGGCATGGATGCTCCTTACTATCTATACAGAGGTTAAACATATATAGCCTCAATCCATACTGTCTGTAAGTCTATGCTGCTCAACAGGCAGACAACATCGCTGTCTATTTGCAAGACTATATTTACTGTGCGCAGGAGCCTGCCGAACGGCAACACAGGACAGGCAGGAAATACATTACCAATCAATAGTGACTCATGAAATCTGATGAATTATGTAATGTAATGCCACAGTTACACCATTATAATGTGTGTTTGTTATGATGGTGCCACACAGAGGCTTGGAGACCCATGCCAGGCAGACATACGCCTTCACATTTTGTCTATAATTACTGTAGCAATGTCCTATTGTCCTGTATCCTTATCACAGGCAGACTCCAGGTTAACTTGTGAAAATATGGCCATTGGACCCCGAGAGATTTTGAGATTAGGCCATAGGGCAGGGTTTCCTATGATTGTGTGAGTAAGAGGGTTTCGACACACCACTTGATGTCAGCATCGCAGTAAAAAGAAAGTAGCATTTGAAAACATTTCTAGGACATTGTTGGAGTAAAAACAAGAAGTGTTGTCATATGCAGTACAGTGTGAAGGATGTATCTGAGGAAAAGGGCATTTCAGATGACAGGAGACAGAACATACTGTAGATAATCAGATCATGCAATTTTTCCATGGAGTTGGGGGTGGGGGGTTAGATTATTGGTCACTGACTGACAGGAGGCCAAGTGGTTACCATGTCAACTGATGTGACAGCTGCACCTGTGTTACCGATTTAGCTGAATGGATGGATGAGGTCAATAATAAAAGTGGTGAGATAAAAAGAGAAAGACTAACAGACTATGATCTGTGGATGGATAAGGGCTTTTTCCACACACACACACACACACACACACACACACACGTGTGTGTGGAAAAACAACAAAATGGACCACAACATTAATTGCAGATTTTGGTTTGGAATACAAGACTCTCTCTCACACACACACACACACACACACACACACAGAGGTTGATTAAACTAGCCCATATGTTGCAGTTGTGGTATAGCCCACAACAGCTTTCCTGTCCCACCCATACAGCCTCTTCAACATTCTGTGGTTAACAGCCAGAAATGGGTGTAATGGGTATCACTGGTCTCTGACTTTAAAGCCAAGTATGTCGGCTGCTCTCCAAATTTCTTCCGCCTGTCAGGACTAAGCCTACTCTTCTAGATTCCAGCTCATTCAGCACTCTGCATTCTCTCTCTCTCTCTCTCACACACACAGCCCTACCTGCTGTTTCCTGGAGGCTCTTATATCCTATGCCTCTGCCTCTTGCTGGGGTTGTCTACAGAGCTGCCGGGGCACTGCATCTGATGGGAAGACGTTTGTACAGTTAGGTAAAAGCTGATGACCACAATAAAATGTGATCCGTTTTTTTTTTTAATCATTATTCATGTGTAACAGACTTATGAAACAGTAAATGAATGGGAGTGTGGCTGTAAGGAAAACGTAAGGAAAACTGAGTGTGCGGCGCTCAAAACTGTATAAAAAATAACATTTGCTGGAGTAAATGGAAGCATGACATAATCTTTGGAGGGCATCAAAAACCCCATGTGAATGCATTTTTATAGAAATATTGTGTAATGAATATATATTTGAGAAAGTATAATACACACGGGATACAAGAGGTCTCCTAAATTAAACTATATTGTTGATAGGTCATTGGACTCTCTTTTTGGGAGGCATATCTTTTGATAACACATTCAAATATGGATTTGGATAAATATAACCTATTCAAATGAAGCTATTTTAAAATGGGTTGATGTAAACAGCAACAGAGAGCGAGAGACTAAACCTACGAATGTGCTGGCATACCACACTGAAATACACCCACACACAGAAATGCGCTCTCCTGTCCTCTCCCCCATGCAGCGCTTTCTCTTGACAATCCAGAAAGCTTTCACAAGTATTATCATCCAAGTTGATTTGAGGAGGCAGCAGTAAACTGCCACTGAGACTTTCTACCACGTACACCAGTCTTTTCATAGGTCAGGGGCGGGCTAAAATTAAAGTAGGTCAATACACAATGAACACAATAGAAGAGCTTATTTGCTTTTATTGACCAGTTATGCTAATTTGTGTTGGTAGTTGAGAGTTGTGTTTTTCTAACCAATTTCATTTACATTGCAACAAACTCAAAGCTGTTAGTGGTTGTGTATAGTCACCACCACTGTGGCGTTAAGGAGTGGGGGCAAGAAACAGTATACCACCGCAGATTCAAACTTGAGAATGATAAAATGACAAAAGTTTGTTCAGTTTTGTTTTGCCCAGCACTAATTTGCCCAGCACTAATCATCCTAAATGACCCATGACCTTCCCGCTGGGAGTGAAACCGCCGGGATATATGGTAGAAATAAGGCATCAGAATCCACTTAATCTCAAAATGTATCTGCCTTTGCATTAAATTTTTGAAGCGGTCTTTGCAAAAATGTGCGGTACATACACAGATCCAGCCACATTGACGTAGTATTTAAAAAGAGGAGTTAAACACAAGGAAAACACATTTTTGACAGAGTAAGTAGTAAAACATAGTATAATCCCTTGAATAAGCCTGCACTTTTGCAGGTTTGAGCTAAAAATATATAACTAAAATATTCTCATTCTCTCTCTCTCGCCTCTCCTCTCCTCCCACACCGGTGAAGATGGCCCATCTACCAGGGTGCGACCCTGGGGGGGGGGGGGTTCAGGGAAAACCCAACTCAGGTGTGCTTGTGTGTGCGCACATGTAATCCAATGTATTGCTATATAAAGGCCCACTGACTGGACAAAGTGTGGAAGATGAATTCCTAGATACACAAACACTTCCTTACCACAGAAGCTTATTATGAAAATAATATGCCGTCACCACATACGTGCACGCACGCAAACACACACACAAACACGCGCGCATATACGTGCATGCACACAGACAAAAACCCCCGACTGCCATGGGGTGAGTAGTTCCAGGAAGTTTGGTTGTTTGACACAATGATAAAATCTTTGGACAGAGAGTCAATGTTTAACTGGCTGGCAGAACCTACACTTATAGCGTCACATGACCCACTGTACCCGTCTGTGTATGCTGGCAGCATTTTAGAAACCGTCTTCTGGCTTTTCAGGGAAAGCTTATGAAGTGAGTGAGACACACATTAAAAACAGAGTCAGACAGAAAGAGAATGGCGGGACGCAAACCAGCATGGGTCTAAACTCACATACTGTGTAAAACAGATAAACTACACTTTAGCAATGTATTAACAAAATATGCTCTAAAGCGGTAAGTGACAACACCCAGACAAGCATTGTGTCTTGTAGTGCGGCCTGCCCTTTATCCATTTTAGGAGGAAAGGTCAGACATTAGCCATTACTGCCATTTTTGTTTAACTGGGAATAAAGGACACAGGGGGCCACCTAGGGGTGGACGGTATAAACGGTATAGAAAGTACACAGTATGGATTTTGACTATACCGTGCTGACCGGTAGAGCCCTCACAGAGGCAGTAATGCACTAAATGTGTCTAGTCTGCCGGAAAGACGAAGTCCTATGCCCTACTACATACGGCAAAAAATGCATCGTGTCGTATGGCGCATTGCAAACTGGCAGCATGTGGGCCATTTCTATATGCAATTAGGAATTAGCGAACTTTCTAACTACGTCTATTACACACACACAAACTGTTTCACCAGTACAATGTTGGTGTAATTAACAGATTCGCTGAAAATAAATGTTTTTATATTCTTTGAACAGTAACCAAGACTACAACTTCAAACTCCTGAGTTTCACTACATTTCCTAGTTGTTCAGAAACAGCGGAAATACAGCGATTTTCTTCTATAGACACAAGCACAAGATTCACTGGAATGAAATATGTGTACAGTATAGCCTATGCTTAGAACACTAACTAAGCCACAACGTTTACACTCAATTCATTGTCACCTACTCAATTATTGATCTTTATAAAAAAATAAAAAAAACTTTTTATACAACACAAACTGTTTCAAGAGAACAATAGGCAAGTATTACTTTGTGCAGCTTGATTTTATAGTGTTTTTCAGAGATGGAAGTTACTTGAGAAAATGTTTTGTATAATTTTCTATTTGTTATTGCAGTTTTGCACAATAAATGTTCTTGAAATACCTCTGTACTATGTGAAATATGTCCTAGTAATACAGTTAAGAGTACAGTAGGCTAATAGCTGCCATGCAGTTGCCATACCAGTGCTTTACCCCTTCAAAAGCATTTATATTGAAATTAAGAAAAACACCAAAAAACAACAAAATACCTATACCGTGATATATACCGTCACCGTCCGTGCTTCAAATTATACCGTGATATACATTTTAGGCCATACCACCCAGCCCTGGGGCCACCCTGCATTGGACGATTCATATAAAACTAATCTGATTTAATTTGCCTGTGCCTCCGTGTTGCTGAGATAAAAGACAAAACATTTACCTGCCGTTTAAAAGTTCAATGGTACCAAGATGTCCGTTGTGCTTTACAGGGTTAAGTAAACCATAGCCAACACAAACACAACTATTGATAAAAAAAATCAATCAATCAATAAATCAGTAAATAAAAACACATGCACACACATAGATACAAACACTTACTGGAATTATAATGACGTCCAAGCAGCAAATACCAGATAAGTGAAAAGAGACATTGTTAATGAAACCTGAGGCACATGCCAAACTAATCGTAACTTGCTTACTTAACTTAGACTAGTCCCATAGACCTTACAATTCGTAAGGCAGTCTAACAACCAGCCAGCTAAATGCACATAGCATACTACTAGTGAGACTTCAGTCACTGCGTGAACCTACAGTGACTGCTGATGAAGGACTGCACACACATTCTAGTGGAGATATAGGCAAGTGGGAGTCGCACATGCACTCGGTCTGTAGTTACACACCACTCTTCATCACACATCTGCTCAGCTGTCCCCTGTACAGAGTTTACACATACAGAGCCCCCCCCCCAACCCCACCCCACCCGGTATTTGCACACTGTATCTTGTGTATCAGTGTACAAATACCACAGTTAGTCTCACTTTGATACACACCTTCTCTCTCGCCTGTTCCACTCTCTGACACACGCACTCACTCACCTTCCTCTCCTCCAACCATCCCCTTGGAGAGGAATGCGAGGAATGCAAGGAATGCAGGATCATTGACTCTGGGCTTTATCAGCATGCCAGGAAAACTATTTAATTCCTTCTCCTGTCATTGAACAGCACATCCACCACACAGACAGTGGGTCATAAATCTGGGGTTTAAACAGATTTTTAGACCGCCATGAAGGGGGAACATTACCCCCTGTCCTGGCATAACACCTTGTTAGCTACCCGACATGTTCTTGCTGGACTCTGGAGAAAATGTCTCCGTTTTAATGTCTGGTGACTAACTCTTAGCACCCAGGGTGAACTTAAAGTGACAGGATGGTGTTAGAAACATCAGGAAACAAAGTAAACACGCATATGAACTAACCAAACCTGAGCAGAAGAGGGCCATTAGCCCATGCGCCATCTTTGCCCTACCACAAACAAAAGACTACTGTTTGACTATCCTAAAGAACACAATGCCAACACATTGACACACTGAGGTAGTTAGAGCCCCCAGCCGGCAAGACAACGCCAACTGGTGGGTGTGTTGAATCATTAAGTGAAGCACACAGTCACAGACTCCTATTGGCATATATTGGCAAACAGTCTCCCATTTAACTAGAAATATACAAAACACAATATTCTGACTATACAGGGAACATTTAAGACAAGCTATGAAATCCATTTGATCTATTTGCACATGTAGGCCAACTGGTTCATTTATAGATATTTACTTGGAAATATCAAGGAACATTTTACCCAAGTATGACAATAATAAGCAACATAAATAATCCAAAATACATAACATAAACTAAACAAAATATTCTGTAACTTCAGTCCAAAATGCCATGGTAAATCACACAACCAGTTTTAGTGTTTGTTTTGAAGCGCTGTAGAGCGGCATTGCCTTTCTTTAACTACTCTTGTAGTCTGCACTTCCTACCTGTCTTACTATGCTTTGATTGGCTCATTTCACGACTTCCAGGCATCAAGGGCATTGCCCACTAAAGACAGCCGCCGAGCTCCACCGCTCACCTCCACGACAATACAATCCACCAAGCAAAAGAGTCTGGGCCCCATGCCGTTTCAGCCAGCGTTGGTTAGGTGGATTGCAGCCTTGCTATCATACATTCCTTGGCAGGTCCCAGCCTGCCAGGAACAGAATTCCTCTGGATGCTCTCATCTCTCTGCGAGCAACATTTCTTGCACTGATAATCCCTAGTTCTATGTATACTATTTATTATTATGTGAATAAAATGTGCATTGTTTCCGTCTACTATACTCTTACTGTGAAAGTAAGTATAGCTTCACACACACTGGCATTAGGTTTTGGCACATGTTTTTTTTTATGCCTGTAGAATATGTCCTCTGCTAAATAGCAGCATAATCCAGGGCCCAGGGAACAACTATATGTTGTAATGCCAGTGCTGCGGCAGATTGTGAGTACATATGCACACCCATCAAGATTGACATCCTTTCTAACCAATATTACACAAGCCCTAAGATGTAGCCTATAAAAGCAGGAAGTACATAAGTGTGAGTGAGTGTACAGAGGGAGGATGAGGGAGATGGAAGGAGATATACATGACAGGCTGGGGGTGGTGATGGAAGTGGCAACAGTTAGAACACGCAGGTGTTTCATTCCAAAGCGAATGCTGACACCACACACACACACGCACACCCCTCTGTATGACAAATGTAGGTGTTAGTGAAGTGCACGTGTGAAGATGTGATTCTAACAAACATCCCGGAGGTGAGTCAGAGGCTTGCCATGTAATGATGTACTGGTTGTTTCCACCATGCACTTATAAGTGGACCTGTCAATCTGAGGGCATTAGCCTGGTTTTCCAGCCTCAACAGAACGGACACAGTCAGCGAAAGCTAAGAGACAGACATGACATCCAATCTCAGCTGGACAGGAGGCTATGCAGCAACTAACCGACTGATACATACACATCACTCATACTGTTAACCCTAATGCTATATATTAGCTCCAAGCCTTTGCTTAATAATTTTAGTTCAACATTTAACCAGGGCATTACTGATAAATCTGAACCTTTATGTACATCTTCTTCCTTGTCTCTCTGGTACATCGACCACTAACACCCTATATTCCTCGCGTTTCAAATCTGCAGTCAAATATGAATTCTGAGGAAAAAAAATAAAAATCACTGAGAATAACCCTTATTGACTGAGATACCAACCAAGGGTATCACTTGACAGAGAATGTTACACAACTTATTTTAGCAAAACACTCATTTAGATTCCCCATTCATTCCTACCCCGTTCCTTGGGAGAGGCCTGCTTTGGGAGTAAATCTGGCTTGGAGTTAATAGCTGCATTGTTGACTGATGTGTGTAGAGTGACGTCAGATTGCCTTATCAGTGTTTTCCAACTTTACCTCAGAGGGGCCCTGAAAGTAGACCCCACCCGAAATGAGAAGGCAGGCCAGTGTCTAACCAAAAACAAGCGCTCCAAAGCTGTTTAAATAACAGTGATAGTGATGAAACATAATATAATAGGCTATTAATTAAATATTAAATATATACTGGGCCTAAAGCACGTGTGATGTATACATGTATTGTGACTTGTTTGATCGCTGTAGTCAAAAGCTAGGCTCCATTGCTACATTTGTGCATTTTATATAAAATTTGTTTGGGTCATGCAGGGTTGTCACATGACAGAAAATTGCGCCATTGATAGCTTCAGTCACAACCACTGCCCTATCACCCACCAAGATACCATGTGCTTGGGCCCTGGGCAAAGTGCTTAACAGTCTAACATTCTCTCCCTCTCTCATACACACACCTCAGAGCAATGCCCCAACACTGGTCCTCTGACCTCATACTATTGCCTTCCTGGGCCCACTGGCCAGCTCTACTGACTACTGTCACATGGTGCTTGGGCACCAAATTTAGGTTTTAACCCCCCCCCCCCCCCCGTCTAGTGAACAATGATCACACCAAATGGCCCTCCAAGGAGAACTCACACACAAGGTCACAAGGTTGCGTGTGTACGCACAGCTTTACAACACAGGCAGACTCATTAGTCACACACCTCCGTTTCATCTTAATAGGTAGGCTATACTACAGAGCTGCTTTACTCAAAAGGCTTACATTACCTTTAAATCGCAAACATTTTCAGAGAAGAGGTTGCTGTTTATGGCAAGTCCAGACACGATAAAGCACGCATGTAACCAGCTCTGGAAGAGTAACTATCGATAGCTGCTCTGGAAGAGTAACTATCGATATCTTGCCATAGAACAGTTATATTTGCCAACATTTCATTTCAGACAGTGAACTAACAACAATGTTGTAGGGGCTTTACGTTCGGTTGAGTCAAACATGCTACTGCAACTCTACCAAAAGATGCCGAAATACAACTATTTAACTGATCACAATTTCAGTATCGCTATATCCGTTACCAGTTTGACAGAAGATTACCAGTCATTTTGGCGACAGGTGTCGAGTCGAATGGTTCCCTCAGTCGAAATATGCATTTTGCCTGCAATTTGGACTTGGGAACCAGTCCGCATGATGTAATTTGTTATAGGCTATAGCACTATTAGCCTAGATCACCATGCTAGTAGGTTATATTATAGTTCATTTGCCTACACAACGATACAGAAGAGTAGGCTACTATAACGGAACAATTCGGTAGCCTACAGTATGTCTACGACATCTCGGAAACCTCAGTAGTCTATGCCATCGTAGATACGGAACCGAAAAACAACCTGATTTTGATGAGGCTATACTGACAGATATAGCCGACAGTGAGATGGAAGCAGGAAGGGGACAGATTGCCCGCATGTACACAGATCAAGGGCTATTATTTGTACTGCATTTATTCTGTAAACTCCAAAGACTGCCAAGTTCATGATCAAAGGACAGAATCCATGGCGGAATAAAATTCAAACGTACTGTCAAATGTTACAAAAACGCGGTCACGTAACTTTAGGCTACCTAATCGTAGGCAACACGGTAAATAGCGAAACGTGTCTGACACTAGGGACTTACCTTGAAACGCTCTTCGACTTTAACTTGTAACCAACAATTAAACGCTGCTTTTCTTTGCCACTGATTTAATTAGTTTAAACTCTGTGCGTGCCACACATCCCATGTGTGGCCCTGTCTTAGACTCATGACAAACTGCAGTGCAGGTGTACTGTAATGCTTCCTGTTTTTCAGGACCACAGCAGTCAACCGCTGTTTTTTCTCTCTCTCTCTCTTGCTCTATCTCTCTCTCTCTCTCTCTCTCTTCTCACTGCGTCACTCTTCCAGTCCATACAGACTGAGCGATACAACCATTGAACTATAAAAAGAACAATACAGGATACAACTTGTCGAAACTAGCCTGGTAAAACCATGCTGATTTCGCAAGCTTCACGTAGCCTACCTCTCTGATTTGCTTTGCTCCGCTTTGCAAATCAGTCTGGGTAGGCTACTCTATTCATAACCGGTTGAGAACCGGGAACTGATACAGTCATGCCCGGGAAGTGAACGCGGGCAATCAGCGTCAAGGTGTGTAGGCTACAATTGGGCTGCGTTCAGTATGTTCTGGATCTGTCAGTGGGGCTAATTAAAAACAAAGCGATTGTTTGTGGTCTGTCAGTGAGTGCAACAAAACGCAGCGAAACGAGTAACATTAACATTAACTCTTAGGTTTCCAAAATATCATTCACTCTATATTTTGTCAATAGGCTTGATGTGGCTAGAGGAAAGAAAGAGAGCCGACAAAATTGTCATATAGACCTAGTTAGAGCGCCCCCTATGCCATATTGAAGCTATTGAATTTTCAATAATGTAAAAAATAGAGAGAAAGATATTTTGGAAATCTAGGAGTTGTAGTATGTAAAGGAGAGGGGTTTGATCGGTTAGGTCTAGTTAGAGCGCCCCCTGTGTCACACTGTAGAAGTTATTGAATTATCAATAAAAAAGAAATTCCCCAAAAATATAGAGAAAGACCGTTTAGAAATCTATGAGTTGTAGTATGTAGGCTATAGGAGATGGCCTGGGAGGTCACTATGTGTAGAATATATAACTATGTGTTTCATGCAGATGTACAATTATTGACGTTCATCCACTCTCTTCGACAGTGTAGGCTACCTTTTTGACGGTCCCTAAATGAGCGTATCTCTTCGGGAAAGCAATAGAGGCCAGTTTTATACTGAGATTTCCAAATGTAGCAAATTAAAAGAAACCAGTTTGAATCGTTGAATCGTTATGTTTCACCGGTTCGGAATTCGTTGTCAGAGTTCCCTTACCGAAATGTAGAGCCGAGCAAATGGAATACAGCTTTCAAAATCATGATGGTTTTAATAGGCTAAAGCGAGACACCCACCGGCACAAAACCGGAACCATAGCCTACTCTTTTATACATGTGATTACAATATATTTGTACTATGTAGGCCTATGGTATGGAGCGTTTCTAATGCAATAAACTAATTATAGAAATATTATAATAAAGGCACACAGAAATAACATATTGTTTGTAGTCTAACTTGTTTATTGAACGACACGTTTCTTTTAAAATGTTTGCATCGTTCTAAAACTGTTTTCATAGACGTCTCCTGAAAGCAGCCTATGTGAAGCGTTCATGAAGGAGCTTGACTGCTCTCTGGCGACCAGTGGCGGTCATTAGCATAGGCTACGTTCTGATCCAAAATATAGGGTCAATTGTGAGCTACCTTTAGAATACGTAAACATAATATTTATTAAAGACAATAACCCTTGACAGGTAGCCTATATCAGTCCATGGTTTATACTTTTCCTCTTTATTTCCCTTTTTAGAATAGACTAAATGCTCCATTGTTTATCAAGATTTGACACTGACACCATATCAGTGTGAATGATAGCCCAACAGGAAAAAATGTAATGGCCTTTTTACCATTTAACGGACAGTTTGCTCTTTCTAGTGTTTCTGTCATTGCACCTGTCACGGATAAATATAGGGTGATATCCTGACAGGTTTGTAAACAGTACTTTATTTTTACCCTCAATAGATAGATAAAAATACGTCTTTGTCACAAGAGGGCAGCACAATCACATGGTTGTGGCCTGCTAAAAGACTGACCGAACATGTTCTGAACTCGATAATTTTGTGTCATGTCCCGATGACACTGTAGTTAAAGCCTAACGTGTGTCATTGATTGGAACCATGCTGTCATTTTAATCTGGGTAATGCTAATATTTGTATAATCAAATTATGTCCACAGGCCACACGGTTCATCTTTAAGAGATGCAAAAAGAACGTTATGTCAAGTGCTTTGTTCATATAGCCTACAGTTGGGCAGGGGTTAAGGAATCGGTGTTCTGCTCGTGACATTCTCACTGTCTGAGATTCACTAAACATACTGGGCTCAAAGGGAGCAGCCCGTGCTGTGTAGAACTGGAACCAGCATGCTTGCATTAGAGGTATTCTCTTATTGGATTAAATGTACCCTAATTCAATCCAAACCTCCACTCTACATAATCTCATCATCGAAGATAAGCGTGTAATAAAAAGCATATTTGACTTGAAAGAGGACCTCATGCGAATGCGTAAAATTATGGATATCTAAGTATAATCATTTGTTTAATTGTGAGCCCTTGCCAAATGGTATGTAATTGTTTGAAAGACGTAGACCTACAGTATGTTCATGGAGGCTGGAATTGGATTGCACTCATTTTGAGAACCCAGGATTGGGTTGGCCTGCATGCTTGATGGGTCAGGCTTAAGGCAAACTTCCTGTGTTTTGTATGAGGGAGAAGGAGAGAGGGAGTCAGTGGGTGAGCGAGAGAGTTTGAGGGCGCTCTTAACCACAATATGTGAAATACACCTGTCTATTTGGCCAATCACTTTTTTGACCATGCATGCAGAGTAGGCTATTTGACCATTGTGTTATGTATAAACTGATTTGTGTGGGTGTGACCAATATTTGCCAGAATGCATAGACTGTGTGATAATTGTTTAAAGTTACATTTTGGAATGTAGCACATTGTCATTTCATTAGTTTTCGTGCGCTGCATAGTTTGAAGGGACTGGCCTCTATACATGCCTCACAAAATCCTCGGACTGAAATTATACCTCTTACTTAGTATAGAGTAGATATTTTACTAAGAACAGGTGCTGGCCCTTAATGATCACTGAGGGAATTTGGTTTGAACTCTGATTAATTGGAATGTTAACAGCAGACGAGATCTTAAATGTCCCTTAGTCAACCCTGCGGAAGTTTTTAGAGGGCGAGAAGGGGAAGGGGTATAAAAATAGATTCCTTCAATGTATAATGGGAAAAACTGCCATTTAAAACTCGACAAAGCCATTTAGAGCTCATAATCAAGGGAGAGGAAGCAGTTTATCGCATTTCCCTTTACAGTACAAACTGGACAGTTCCGCCTTGCAGTGTTCGGTGGATATTTTACGCCAGACACTAGCCAAGTCTTAATTGCACCTGTAACCTACGTTTAGCTGTGATTTATTAATGTCTCTATTACAACAACTAGGCTACTGTAGTAGGTAGCCTATATGTGCAAGTCCTTTTATTAAAGAATGGTAGGTCTACCATGGTGAATGGTTAATGTTTTAACGAAACAGCCACAATAGGCCTACACGAGACATCCTTTATGGTTAACCCATGTGCCTTATATGATATATATCCGTCTAAAGCAGTCAATCTCCAATCTGGCAACAATTATATGACATACAAATCGAGAATGTGTATGATGACTTGTTTATGGGAAAATCCAAAGTAATAAAAAAAAATCAAAGGTATGCTCAAGAAACAACCTTAAATCCATTTAGATCGTGTTTGGAATTCGTAACAACCAGGGACCAATAATTATACGGAGTAGCCTACTTGCCCGGACCGTTCACAGTAAGGAAATATAGGCCTATAGTGAGTCTAGGGGATTACCGGCGTGCAGTGACGCGGTAAAGAAAGGGGTCGATGTGTGATGTTGGTCCTGCTGTGGGCAGGCACACGATTCTCCGTGAGGGGATTAGCCTACGATACTCTTAGCCTATATGTTATATTTATCGACACGTTATTTTCATTTTTGCCCAGGGGTAGGCCTACGCGCATATTTCCTATTTATATGGCGTTATTTAATAAAACAAAGAAATTGCATTTGTGTGTTTTGATACCACACACACAAACGTATTTATTTTGGTTTATTAAATAATTATTAGCCTACATGTCATGTATTGTCTCTAGTGATTACCATTTAGATCAGCAGCAACTAAAAACATCACGTAGATCACCGTGACAAGATGATTTTATAGATAGCCTACACGAGAGGATGCGTTCAGAAAATAAACATCTTGACTTTGTAATGTCATCGAAATATATGCAGTCGACAGAATTAACTTCTACTTCTAGTGCAAGAAGAGAAATTTAAAAAAGCCCACGCTGATTTGAACAATCGCCGGATTTACTCTGAATCAAATCGTTGCATATTTTCCTGTTTTGGGACGTTGTATACCAAACACGGGTGACCCCACTCTCCTTTTCAATGGGGTTGGGTGATGTGCGCTGCTTTACGTGGAAACGTTTGCTCTTCAATCCCAAACATTCTCAAGAATGCCGGGAATTCAATTGTGTGCAATCATTGGGAAACCGGCAACCTGCGTGTGACTTGACCGGTAGGGTCACATCGCCGTAACGCCATCACCTCATAAACCCGGTGCGGACGCAGACGCTCTATTCGTACGCGAAACGGGTTCGGGTAGCCTAAGCCAGTCGTATGAATGTGGTGAAGAAGAAAAAACGAGGGTCAGTGTGTTGCTTGAGAATGATTTGACCTCATTTGTCTTGCTGATTATAATCTGTCATCCCTAAGAGCACAACAAAGGATACAATTATGGTTGTTCACTGCGCACTCACGGAAAGACACTCAAAAACAAAACCACACATTGAGTTACACCTTTTCACCCCAACAAGAAATAATTAAGAAAAAATAGAAACATCTATTCATCATCTGAACGATTATGGATGCAAGCCATATTCCCCGCTCGCAGGGAGGCCACGCAAACCAGTCACCCGTATACGCAGGAAGCGTGAAGTAGGCTAGCATCTCGGTGGCCAATTAATTTAAAACTGTGATGTTTGTTTTAAATGTTAGCCTAGCCCACTTTAAATAACTCACTTAAACATGATAAAAAACAAAAGGTAAGATACATTTGCATTATCAATAGGCCTTTATAAAATACTGTAATACGAATATGCTATTCTGCTTGTAATCTGCTGTAGGCTACATCGTTTAGAATGTTCCAAAACTTTTAACATTGA
>JAOEHI010028467.1:0-25259 GCA_025447815.1 Percopsis transmontana | reverse complement strand
AACAAAACCACAGTCTTCACTGAAGGACTTGAAAATGAATGCTAAATACCAAATTATTATAAACACCTTACGGGTTGTGCAAATTGCTTCCCCCCCCCCCCCCTTTGGGTTGTTTTTTCTGAGCAGGGCATAAACAGCGAAATGTAATACAGATTGATTTCTCAATACTAGCTTCAATAATATTTCATAATTGCGTTTTGGATATTAAGAAGCTGTTAAGGGGTTATGTATCTTGCTTACAGGTAGCCTGGCCATGTCGGGGATGGAACGCAGGACCTTTCGGCTCAGAGTCAACCACACAGACCACTAGCCCACCCTGCCCCTTTGCCCCGCCCTATTTTCCAAGCTATCGCTTGACTATTTCTGTTTATTTACAATCAAGTTTACAGCCTTTAGCAGATGATTTTATCCTAAGGGACTGAAATAGCATTTGTATATTTGTATAATGACAGCAGCATGTCATCAGGGCTAAGTTATACATTTTGCAACATACAGTACATAACATATCATTCTCAAAATAATAATAATCCTTAAAATAAAGCCTAAAGAAGTGCTACATTTTCTAAAACCCTAACCCTAACCCATTTTCCTATCTAAGAAGGAAAGAGGGATTTTTTGTTTTGTAGATTACGTGTCAAAATCACGTGGTTTTAGTTCCGGCCTTCACATTAAATGTGGCCTGTGAGACATTGAGTCCACAGCAATATGTTTGCTTGTTTCCGCCTTCATGCTGCTGTACTACTCATATCTAGATATTTATATCTATGCTTTCGTCTTCTGCACATTCACAAGCACCTCCTACAAAGACAGTCTCATTGATGCAGATTAGAAAGTCTTCTCACAAATCCCAGCAGACAGACCAGCACTTAGCACCAAAAAGTGCCCTTGAATAAATCTTTCACATTTTTCACGTATGGTTAATAGAAGAAAAAAAAAAGAAAATAGTGATTCTATTTAGTTTTGCTCATGCTAAATTTTTGCTAAACTGATTTTTCACTGATCATACCACCAGTTTCTGTAAGTTATTGTAAATCAATAACGAACTGCTTGTGGGTACAATGTAGGTTTAATTATGTGTTGCAGGACTGTATTAAGACCTTTAATTGATTCAAAATTACCAAAATGGCTTTTAGTTTGACTGATATAATTATCATTTTTGGCAATTATAAGAAAATAGTCTCTCCGGCATGGGACACTTTCGCATCTCCACTGCACCCCAGCCACACACCGGATTCTCATCTTCAATTAACATTACATGCAACTGTTGACCATGGGGGGGTATATATGTCAGGGTTTTTGCATTCATTCCTTTGACTGTATGCTTTCTACGTTGGCTTGTTGCCTTTTTGCCTTTTGTATTTACACCAAGCTGACGCTCGTTTCCGCTACCTGTGTGTCTTGCGTTCTCCGTTTATCTGCGCCTGCACTCTGCCTAAACAGTCTGTGACGGAAACCTAAAGACGCAACCTCAAACTCACTTACTTAAACAAAATAAATACAGCTCTGGAAAGAATTAAGAGAACTCTGAACTATAAAAAATATATATATAAATATAAATATAAATATAAATGTCCAAAAATATATATAAATATATTAAATATAATAAAATTGTATCAATAGTAAAACCAGATTAACTGAAAAGTATGCAGTGGTCTCAAATTTTTCCAGAGCTGTATATTGTACTACTAGTATAATTCCTATAGCACTATTATAACTACTTAACATTATAACAACGTTGATATTAACAACTTAATGCACTGACTTATGTCTCTCACAATAGCACCACTACTCCAAAAACATCATGTTAAGTTAACCAAACTAAACTATCTTCCTTATTTTTTCCCACTTTTACTCCCTCTCCGTATGCAACTGTCGTACTCCAGTACCCACCCTAGTTTTTCCTCTATCCACTCCAGAGTGGAGGATGACCTGCCAAGAATCACCTTTAAAAAATGTAAATCCCTAGTTCCTATCATACTCCAACAGTCTTCTCCTCTCTGTCAAATAGAAAAAAAACATGGCACACCGTCCCAGAAGCCCACAGCCGCCAGACAGTACAAGAAGGTGCTATCGCAACCTGACAACGCAGCAACGAGCCATTAATCTCATTACGCCACGCAGCACCAAGAAGAATTGAGCAGGAAAGGGGAAAATAACAGCAGCAAAACATCTTCGTACATCCCAAAAAAGAGAGAACACTTGCTTAAAGGTTACTTGGACAAGGCTGACTTCTAAACTAAATTCCTCGACGCGGCACTGTACTGTAAATGTTTATAATGGGATTATGTATTTTTTTCCAGTTGTTGATATTGTACATACTCCATGCCTGTAACTTGGTCTAGGATAGCTGAACTTTGTTGGTGGTTAATACAACTTTATTTCAGCAACTACATTGCAAAAATACTCCTAGAAGGGGTACCTTGCAAATTTAAATTCAGATGTATGGGCCATTCAGATTAAATGCGCAAAGTGCTACCACATGGTAGAGCGCAAATCTCATTTCAAAATATTTGTGTCGCTTCGGAGCGTGCAGAAGGGGTGGAGTCCTTCTGGATAGCGCTATTGTTTTGCTAGGAGATAAACGAATCTGATAATGGATCATTTGCTACGGGCAATTTTGAAAACGAGGAGCGGTGAGAAAGAGAAGGCAGAAAGAGATGTAACGCCATACAGTCCAGGCAGCAGGTTATACTATATTTTTTATCTCAACATTTATAAACATACTAGGTTAGGCAATACATTTCGGGGTAATCAGAAAACAACTGCAATACATTTCTCCTTCATTGTTGTCACAACCCGATATCCCCCCAAAAGTTCAAGGGGGTTGAACTGCTCTGCGCCTTGGGTCTTCGTGTCTAGGGGGTCAAGTATACATTTAGGCATAGCATAGATAGTAGCCTAAGTTACCTGATATAGCCTACAGCATATTTCTTTCATTTTTTACTAGCAAGTAAATTATAGTATTACATCAACAGAAATATATGAATAAATGCATATCACACTATGTAAATTAGGCCTGTTGTTTTCTGTTTAAGATGAAAATCTCTTAAATATTGGTTGTTAGAAACTATATCCACCTTGTGTTATATAATAACTGCTGTGTTTACATTCATACCACTTTCTCAGAATCAGTATCGTTTTATTTTAGAGATTAATAAAAAATTAAATTTAGCTGTGGCTCATGTGATGCAACAATGTTAAACATAAATATATTGACAGACATTTGTGTACACAAAACAACACAATAATATGTGGTCTAAAAACATTGTGGCATTGTTTAGAAGCACACAGGACCTTTCTTGTCATCCTGAACTAACTTTGTTGCCTCACCAATTAAATCAGATTTTTAGGTTTGTTTAATCTCTATTCTTTTTCATAAATTAATTAACACAATGAATTGTTAAGATGTGAAATACATTTAGAAATGAGTCACAACATTTTGGAAGCAAATTTTAACCGATCTTGCATGGGTTTCCCTCAGTAATCATGTATTACTGCTTAATTAAATTAGTGTCCACAGCTGTGCTGCTGCAGTAAGGAATACTCAGTGTCAATCATAAACATATGACAGCGCTTGTACACTTCCTCTGGGGAATGTACTGCTAGATGTTGCCAATCACGCGCTTGTTCTTTTACACCGGTGGTATTTGCATCATCACATACTCACTTTTCACATGACAGTATTTTGAGAACTGACTTGTAAAAGTCACACCAAGTATCAACTCCACTGAGACCACCTAGCTGAATATGGTTTGATTTATGAGCCTGTAGCCTGAAATATAACATACGGTATGCATGATGAGAAATTCACCAGAGAATCGTTGCAATCACCAACATCCAGTTTTTGTCAGGGTGCATTTTTCAACCTCGCTCAGTAGTGGAAAAAGAATGATTAGCAGGCAATAACAATATTAATCAAGAGCCCTAACGATCCTTAGATGAGACAGACTTGACAGGCATGAGAAAAATTAATTGCATCTGCCTGCTAAAATGTAATTTATTTTATTTCAGCATTGTTATTTCAGAACACCCCTTATAGTTATCCTACAATAGGAGCAAAACGGGATGTCTGGAACTGTATGAAGCAGTCGATGGAAAGAAAGAAGGTGAAACATAAACCATTCACCTGCAGTTCTTTGCCATCCAAGCAGTGTGCATGAGTTACTGTTGTGTCTTTTGTGTACTAGGAAAATTACATAGTCTAATGCTGCATTCCAGATGCCTTGAAAAGTCTAAATTAACAACTTCCTTCCAAGAAAAGTGGAATAGAACGGCACTTATCAAATATCAAAGTTCCAACTAGGAAACTCGGATGGAAATAAATAACTTCACGTGGCAGCATACTTAATTAATGGCAAAGATAACTAAGCTACAGTATCTAAAATAATTTTAAAATGTCATTGCTATATATCAGGATGCACCTTCATTAATGTTGCAACTATTAAACCTCCAAAGCAGACTTCTGATGCTCAGCCATTTTAATTGTATTCTCAATTGTATTCTCTCGCAAATACATGTAACAAATAGGAACGTCCCACTTTCCAAAATGTTTGGAAAGTAGCACAATAGACAGACTGCCTGCTAATTGTGTTCTCTATTCTTCTTTAAACCAATTGCCTGCTAGCTCATGACCTAAGGAATGCATCTAAGCCTACTTCTGCCTACTTCTCTCAGAATCTCATTTTCACATTATAATACTTATTTGCTCTTCTTATTGTCATTGCCTCTTCGTCTCAAGTCCCCTCCCATCTGAGCATTTTTCTCTTATTTACTACCATCGCCTTCCTCGCTTTCCCAGCTGTCTCTGTCTCTCGTTCTCACTTCCTCTCCGTCTCTTATGGTGATAGTGGAGATAGGTTTGGCAGTGCTCCAGCCTAATACTTAGGACAAGCCAGCTGTGGGCCCTCAGTTTGGCGGATAGGCTCTAAAAAGGCCCATCATCACAAGCCAGAGGGCAGAGAGACAGGCTTGCAGCGTTTTTTGTGGCATTGTTTTTTCATTTTGAATACGTTCCCTTTTATTAAACATTAAAAGTACATTGCTGGATTGCGACCCTAAAGGTCAGCTTCATTTCGCATGTCTGAAACATACCTGTCTATAAAAGGTGTGGGCAGCGGATGAGAGGGGTAGAGAATGGTGTGAGCCTATTAGAGCCGTAGGTGGATGGGTAGATAGGAATGCAAGCCACTCACCAGCACTAGGGCAGGAGGGACATGCACTGTTTGAATTTCAAATAAACAACATTGTAACCACAAGGGTATATACATGTGTATATATATATTTAGACACAAATTGAGGAGTGTCCCTTTGAATAGATAAATAAATAATAAATAAAGTGAAGTTTTCCGCTTCCTGATACTGTCTTTTGAACTGAATAATTCTATGTTTCAAATGTTAGTAATACATCGGTTAAAGATCAAGCTCATTTGAACCGATTCTACTGTTGCTGAGATCGTAAGTGGCTTAGAAGCATATCTAAATATTAGCATAACCAGCCCTGGAGGCCAATAAAGACAATGAATCAAAAGCTTTGCATACAGTATTTGGATTTTTTAATCCATATTTTACCAAATTTTGCTGACATCAGCACGAGATAACTCTATCGGTTGCACTTTTCAAAACAACAGTCAATAAATACAATGTCAAAATAAAACAATTCAGAAGTTGGTTTTTTATTTTGGATAAGCCACAGGATGTTGGCTTATCCACAGGGAAATGCTGTTAACAAATATACTAATTATAAATCGCTTTAGATAAAAGCGTCTGCTAAATGCTTAAAATGTAAAAAAAAAAAGTAAAAATGTTGAACTAGAATGACAGGATGTAGAACTGAACACTAACAATTCAAAGAAACTCCAGTCATGTCACACCAGTATAAATTGTCCAACCAAGAGATATAAAATTCAGCATGCATGCTCAGGGGGAGATTAGTATTGCTCAATTTGGCCACGTAATCTGTGACATTCATTTCATTAGTGGGCAGCTTTTATAAGCCATTGCACATACGATCATGTATCATCTCTCTGAGATCCTTTCCATTTGGTATTAATGTGAGCCAGAGCAGCACAGAAAATAAGTCAATTCAAGGATATAGTGATTGGCATAATAGCAGTCAAGGTGAGGTAATATATTTTAATATTTTTCATAAGCCTCTTAGTATACCGTTCCAAGTTCAAACAAACCTAAACTACAGTCTTTATTAAGTGCAATTGAACTGCTTCAGTATTATTCAAATATACCTCTGTCCTTTCTTTTGGTGTGTGTGTGTGTGTAACAGAAATATTGCGCTGAAGGATAAAGCTTAATCACCATTGACTGACAATCACATTGATATAACCTGAATGTTTGTGAATGAATGAATGAATAAATGAAAAGACTACCATAAGAGATATATTCAGAACCAATGAGGATTACCTTTGTCTTGCCTAGGTTTGGTCAAGTGATGTCTTGTAACACTAGATAAACAACAACTGAACTGAAATTGATATCACCACAGTTAAAAAAAACTATAGTACCAGGAGGCAATAAATCTCTTAATATGCAATATGCTGCATTATTGTACCAAATGACAAGGAAGAAAAGTGCATTTTGACAAAATAAAATTAACATAATCTATTTATTTTATAAACAGATTCACTGTGGCTTGGAAGAAGCTGGACAAAGTCCTTCTGACAATCCTGACAGTACAGACTCAATGTGGTGCATTTGCAGCCTTTTTCCTGGTTTCGCAGAATGTTTGATAGTTGATCAGACAAAACAGTTAGTCAGTTAAGGAATGCTAACAGTTAGGGAACGCTAACAGTTAGACAGTTAGCATTCCCTGCAGAAATGCTCAAAATTTTACCCGTCACTATCACAGGTGAGAGTCGATATATTCTGGGCTCAGAGCTTTGGAAAGACACTTCCGAACACTTCACTGGACTGCTCTAAATCACGCCATTTTCCCCTTTAAGCATCCCTCTCGATAAAAGCGGGGCGATAAATGAATAAAAGCAACATGGAACAGGTACTAACAGGCACTAAAATGTTGAGCTTGGCTCATCAGGTTGCCATTATTCTGGCCTCATTTACATTTCACCCACCTCTTTATAGCTCTCCCACCCTGAACAAGGTGATTCTGGTTTGTAAAGCTAACGGAGAGAGAAGGGCACACACCGATTTTAGGTAAACGCTAAAGGAGACCTTTTTTTTAAGCAGTGTCCCTGCCATCTTCCATCTGGGCTGCTGGTATTGTGGTTAATGTGATGTGTGCAGTAGGGAGACACATTAATTACACACGTGTGTGCGTCTGTCAAGTAGAAATTGAAAAATGACATCAATGACTAGGCCCACTCATCCCATTACTTGCCTCTTTGTTATTTCATAATCAATGGAGGGTTAAAACACAAACACACACTCTGATACACTCTGCCCTCTTTATATGTTTTGTGTCATCAAATCTAATTGGATCAAATCGGATATTGGTTGCAGTAAAAATGAGGAACTAGAAGGAACTAGGAACTACCTTGCCTAAAATGAAAGGTTTTAAATTAGGCTACTTATGAAATCACATAATAATACCAGAGCTTGCATACACTTAACCGCCCACAGTTTACTGTGTGATTCAGACTTTGCACTTTTCATATTCATGTATAAGCAGCCCAATTGTGCACATCACCCTTACTTGTGTTTACCCTTTCCTTTTTATTGTGATTTTATTCTCTCTCTTTCTCTCTTTCAATCCCATTCTCTTTTGTCACGTGTATTTTTTTCCTGTCATTCTCTTTTGTTTATTGTCTGAAACTTGACCCTCTCTATGGCTATAGAAAGCAAGGTTTTAGAGAGCTTCACAAAAAAACAATACCAGGCATGTTGCTAGTAGTCTGTATGGTTACCTGCTTGTTTTGTATCTTCATACTCAGCTTGGATAAACACCTGTCATTCATTTTAGAGAAGAGTGCCACATCTGGCCTCCAGTCAAACACTGCTCAGCCCCGCTGTTTTTTTGGAAGGTGTACAGCAAGGTGATCGGGATGGCAGAGACGAACGGGGCAGGGGCGGGGGCGGGGGGGGGGGGGCGCTGTTGCTTCGACCAGAGGATTAGGAAAAAGATCTCTCCAGTGAGCTCACTGTAACATTTATCAGCTGGCCTGCAGGAGAGAAAGCAGCAGAGAGAGAGAACCTGAGAGAGAGAGAGAACAGGAGGCACTTCTTACAAGGCCATTTCAAAAGCCAGCGCTTTAAAGCTTGTAATAATGTTATCCAGTTATCCAAGAATATCTTGAAGGAGGACTGCAGGGATAGGAGAGGAGGCGAGAGAGGAGACAGGAGAGGCTGCAGGAGCACAAAACTGAAGGAATGGAAAAAAACAGACCAGAAGGTTGGAAAGAAACGCAAAATGGCGTATGAATATCCACCGCTGCCATGTGAAAAGCCTCCCAATTGTTTTGGGGGTTTGGTAATGTCCCTTTCTTCACTTTACACAACACATAGGATGCCATTTGGTGGAGCTTTTCACCTCGAGTGCCTTGCAGTATAATTAGTGCATGCATTTCAGACGCCTGAGTGATTCTTTGTTCACTGATTGTGATGTTCCTCGCTGCATTATAATTAGCGGCTCCTCTTAAACACGTTGTTTTCAACAACTGATAAAGGGTGCATATCCAGTGTCATAAAAACCCACATTGCCTTGGTAACTGCATGAGCACGGTCCGAGTTAGCTTGTAGCTTCATTTTAAAGACATTGGGAAGAGTTACATGATGGCAAGCAGAATAAGCCAGACTAGCGCCCAGGAGGCTTTGGTAATGCTACAGAACTTGGAATGGAATGAGTCTGGTGTGAGTTCAGATGCCGAGGTTGACAGTGACCGAACAACCGAGCATGGCGCTGGCAGCCGGCCAGCGCACTACGCGCTTACAGCGGCCCAACACAGCATGCAAAAGCAAACCAGCGGTTCAGACAGTTTATATTCCTTGGTCGGACATGGACATTTTAAGCACTGATATGTGTGTGCGACAAGTAACAGCTGCAGTGCTTTGTGATTTCTCACCAAAATTACACTTACAACGCGCTATATTTGTATTATGTATTTGTAATTTTGTAATTTGTAAGTTTGATATTGGCAACACATCGCCGCAAACCCCCGACATCGTAGTGACAGAGGCTTAGTGGGCCAATATTGAGAACAAAAGGATGTATATGTCGCTTGGCGTTGTGTTTTGTGTTCTCTATATAAAGTCTCTGCCGTTATGGAGTTAATCGTGAAATTCAAAAGTTTTGTTACTTTAGTAAGGTAATGAGAGCTCAACAGGCTGCACCTGAAGCAGGTTGGGTGTGTGTGACACGAGACTGTGGACGTTTGTAATGCGATTTCTGTCTCTGTTTCAGAACTGTTACACACCTTTGAGAAAGCATCTAATCACTCTGTACTAAAGCATGACTTCTTTGCACATTTGTATTTCAGAGTACATTATATCAGCTCCCGCTTAAACATGATGTAGGCTGCCAAACCGATGCTTGTAAGGTTGGATGCCAAAAGCTCCATGGTTCACCTCCGTTGTAGCGATCTATTCAGAGATGTTGCTTCTGTGTTTGAGCAATTGAGGTGCCTCGCTATAAACCAGCTAATCAGAGCATAGCTCATCAAATTATTAATGAGCCCATCAAAAAAATAGGGAAAACAGCCATTTCATTCTAGGGCAAAATCATATGGTTGTAAATGGGGGTATAAAACCGTATCAGGGCATTTTTCGCCTGGACCAAAATCACACATCTATGTAGACACCATAGAACAATATAAAATACAGAATGCATTCTACCCTTTAGTACAGATCCAGTATAGTTTGTACATATGTTATGCATGGGGTACAGTTGGATGACAGTATAGAATGCTGTATTTAAACCAATACAAACCCAGTGGCATTAACAGTTAAAGAACAAAGGTATGATTTCTAGCAGATTCTATTATTCGTGAGGTAAAACAAAACAACATAATTAACTTTAATTAATTTAATTGTAAAGTGGTTGTATTTTATAATGTGTGTGTGTGTGCATGTGTGTGTGCATGTGTGTTTCTGATGTTCGTCCTTGACTGTGGCCGTGCCAGTGACAGCATGAGATCTACAGTCTAATGGACAGCTATGACCACCTACTATATTACTGCTGCTCTGTCCTTTAATCTGCTAGGGTGTGTCTGTGTCTGGTGTGTGTGTGTGTGTGTGTGTGTGTGTGTGTGACAGAACTATTAGGACAAAGACATGGTGGTTCATGGCTAAAGTATCAAACTTCCTCATCATCTAGGTGCCGGCACGCACGCACGCACAAACACATCACAACAAAACCACACAACATATCAACGATCTAATAAATAACTTCCATCTCAATATTACCTAGACACACACACACACACAAAATGAAAAGCATTCGCGTGAAGACACACACACACACACACACTCTCTTACGTGTGTACTGTATACTGTATGTGACATAACACACACACACACACACACTCTCTTACGTGTGTACTGTATACTGTATGTGACATAACACACACACACACACAAACACACAGGAAGAAAGAGAAAGATGAGGAGTGTTGTACATTTCAAAAGAAAGAGAAGAATTGCCTCTCGTCTCCCCCATTCTATATCTCTCTCCCTACCTTCCCTGTCGTCCTTCAACACAGCATGGGCGAGTGTTTCCCACAGGCCCTCTTTATATTTTATACAAGGCAGCTGGATGCAGAGAGAGAGGGAGAGAGAGAGGGGGGGGGAGGGAGGGAGGGAGAGGGGGAGAGGGAGGGAGAGAGAGAGGGAGGGAGAGAGAGGGGGAGGGAGAGAGAGGGAGAGAGAGGGGGAGGGAGAGAGAGAGGAGGGGGAGAGAGGGGGGAGGGAGAGAGAGAGGGGAGGGAGAGAGAGAGGGAGAGCGGGAGGGACACATGTTGGGCAGGAACACTGTCGCCTCGCTCTTCAATGAATGTGCCTCACTGACCCTCGCTGGCTGCTGCTGCTGCTCGCCAATGACCCACGGGATCCATGCATTGATTGGCTGGGTGTGTATGTGTGTGAGCGTGCGTGTGTGAGAGAGAGAGAGAGAGAGACACACACAGAGAGAGAGTGTAAGGAGGTGGGTAGCTCTTTAATGCAGCTGGAATGTTCATAAATGTATCTGTGTGTGTGTTTGTGTGTGTGCATGCGTGAGTGTGTTGTACAAGAGCAACAGAGCACCCCATCCCATCCCACCCCCAAGCACAGTATTTGAATACAAATCTGCAGCCAACTCTCTGCTTGACTGCCTGCAATAACACGTTCCTACTGACCGACAGAACACACACACACAGCATTTGCAAATGCTTTCTCTGATAATTAACTTTTGCCACACAAACAGACTCTGTCTCTCTCTCTCTCTCTCTCTCTCACACACACACACACACACACACAAACTTGCTCCAATGAGAATCTACACTGATAATCAATGTGGAGAACGTTTCACTCCCCTGGTCACTGGTAATAACAGCTTCACATATCATTTGAGACACACGCACACACACTTACACATGCACAGACACATGCACAGACACACAAATTAAATTTAGAGCTGGTTTTGCAAACCCCAAATCCCCAAATAGTGCTGACTGTCATAAAGCGACCCCCACATACACAAGTCTTAAAGTGCAACTAATATTACTTAGAAATTAACGTTATTGACGATATAAAGGCAAAACATTATACGAAAAAGTCGGCAATTTTAAGCAGTCCTCTTAAAAACACTATTTTTTTCAAAATCCATAACATTGTGTCACAAGGGTGACCTTCCGCGTACCTGCTACCGCAGTGTTGTAGTAGAACGGTGATAACGAGTCTGAGCATTGTAGTCTTGGTTTTTATGGAGCCAGGACAGTGACTATAAAATTGGTCACTGAAAATAAAATATGGCATTGACAACAAAACCAAAACTGAAAAAGGAAACATTGGCACTGAAACATTTGTATTGAAAACAATTGTATTGGCATTGAAACAAGTATTGGCACTGAAAAAAGAAGTGAGTGAAAATAATTTTTTTGTGTTTTTCAATGACAATTTTCTGATTTTTCTTCATGTCACTCTTTTCCCAGCCACAGTTTTATTTTACATACATTTTACAAACTTCTATATATTTTTGGTATATGGACTATTTTTAAAAGTATAGCTTTTAATACAGTTTCACTAGTAATTTTCTACTATATCTCTATAGGTCTGTGCAACGTGTGGGCATGAGCGTTATTGGCAGAACCAGACAATGTTGCATAGAAACATGCCTTCCTGCAACCTCTTACTGAGTGGGGCCATACATTTTACGGGTTGCATGGCCACACAAACTCTGAGGATGCTGAAACTGTTTGGGCTTCAGTGTATCAGTGGCAGCACATTCTTTCGCCATCAGCATCTATATACAATCCCTGTCATAATGCAGGCCTGGCAGAATGAGCAGGAAGGTATCATTAGAGAACTGAAGGAGATGGGTGGTGGGCTGACTCTCGGGTGACTACATGTAATGCACTGTTGTCCTGATAATTAATATAGGAAATATTAGCACACAATCTATAGTTCAATATGTCAGTTGTATGTGCTTTAACATCTGAATGAGACTTTTTAAACATTCCTAGGTCAGATTCCCCTGGCCAGTGTGCCAAATATGGCACCTACTCCTTGATTGAGGACAGAATTAACAAGGTTTTGGATCTTCTTGTCCAGGCAATTATTAGATTATCAGAAACACAAATAAATTGTTTCAGTCCCACTGTCAGTAGGTACACAGCCTGCTATATTTTGTTACAGAGCTCAGAGGTCTCAAGTAGCACCTGGTGTGGGATTGAGGGTCTTGAAGCGCAGCATTTCATTTACTAAGAAGCAGCACATGCAAGTGTCAGCCCTCATCAAAGACAGAAATCGCCAAGTAAAGAAATATAACATAATAAAATAATACATCATTTGTATATACACATACACACACACACACACACACCTACACACACAATGAATTTAAAATGCATTATAATTGAGTAGTTGTGTCCTGTTCAGGTTGTGGGCGGGTGCGGGACAAGCTGTGTTCAGAAAGGACAAAGATTTGTTTGATTTCTGGCATTGGAAAAAGTATGTATCCAGATTTTTGTTTAGGTTTGCTGTTGTTGTAGTATAATTTCAATTTAAAAAATTGTTTCTGTTCTGAAAAAGGTCTAGGGAAAGCTTTGGATGCTGCTGCGAAGAAAAGGGAGTGTGAGGACCTGAATCTGTGGAGGCCAGCCATTATTAACCACCTGTACTGGACTGCAACTTCAACTCCAGATGGAGATCCAGATGTGCTTGAGGCCAAGTGGCAAAGCATGATAGACCATGTTCAGGACACCCATGAACATGACACTCCTGAATTTCCCTGCTGTGCACATTCACCTCTGGAGGGAGAAGCACAGAACAAGGAGTGGCTAGAACCAGGTACGACATCATCAGTGTTTGGCTGGAAATATTGGTGGTCTGATATTGGTGGTGATGATTTAGAGCTATGCAATATCGTGATATGTATCGTTATTGGGAAATAAAATTACCTACTGTATATCGGGATATGAGATTTTGGACCTAGGATTATTGGTTTAATTTGGTTTATTGTTGGCATAATTTTTTTTTTATGCAGGTTCAGCAGTAGCAATTAAACTTGAGAGTAGTTGTTAGAGCAGCATTGGTAAAGGACATTCGGCAGCCGTCTCCACAACACCAGACCTTCTCGTTGGAGGCATTTCACTCCCTCATTCTGCACTTTGCACCAAAGCACACTGGGTTTTCCTTCCTTGGGATGTGCAGCGGGTACGTATTATGGGATGGTGATGGAACAAGTATGGTTAAAACACATTCAACCAAACATCATGGATATAAATGGAGTGGGCAAAACAGAATATTGTAAAGCGCTTTGAGCTGCAACCTTTGTATGAAAAGTGCTATATAAATAAAAGTTTATTATTTTTATTACTACTACACAATACAATTTAATAGCACTATAAACTGCTGACTCAAAAAAAAATTAAACTTTGTAATCTGCTTTTTCTACAGGCGTCTCTTCGCGACCCTGCATTTTAATCACAATGGCAGCCGACAGGTTGCTCGAACCACTGATGGCGAGGTGTATTTTACTGTTAGCTACCCAAGATTCCGCAAAGGTGGTTGGGTAGTCCGCCCTATCAAGGAGAAGCCATCATATGGTAAGCAGTTTTCAGTCAGTCCCTCCATATTATTTGAGTTGGTGCACAAGTCCATTTTGGAATCACTGAATGTGATCTAAACGTTTGTTTCCCCTTTCCCCAGCATGCATCAGCCCCCATGGAGGGCTACTCTAGGTCACCAACCGCTCTACGAGAGAGGAGTGCTGCCTCGTCTGCCGCTGCACCTGCCATTCATGACCTGGGTTACTCTCAACCTTAAAATATGCCTCCAAATATACAATAAAATTGATCTTGTGATTGTTTTATTGATTGCCACCCAAATGAGGCCATTCAAATCCTTTGTATATTCCTCCTTCTCGAGACATCGAGAGGGCATTCACAACACATGAAGGTAAGGGCCTCCGAATGTGCCTACCCAGAATCCCATAGGCCCAGCGGACAACCTGTCTATATGCTGTGTAGTGGTACTGCCTAGGGATAGGGATGCAATAACTTTAGTCTTTTAATTAGCATAAACATGTGGTGTAATGGTGCAAATATAGAATATTCCTGACTTGACGTTGCTGTTTAAACACACACACACACACACACACACACACACACACACACAGATCTCAAGATCTTTTCTTCAAAACCGGCCAAGTATACAAGAGTAGCATAACAGTTACCACCCTCCTGCACAAACACCTGTCATATCACATTTGTGCTTGTAATGAAAAGATAGGCTAGTGGTTAGGGTGGCCGACTTCCACCTGAGAGGTTGTGGGTTTGATCCCCAACAAGACTGACCTACCTGTAAGCTTCCTTCAGCAAGAGGTCTAACCATTACCTGCTCCTTAATATTTGTAAATTAACTCATTGTAGGTTGCTTTGATAAAAGCATCTCCTAAATTACACAGAAACTGTCCCACGTAAGAAACTCGTAATGTGCGTAATATGTAAGATCACAGAGGAAAGATTGAATAGTTTGGACTTTCTGGACAGTGTTTTACTGGTAAGTGGATCGCAGAGGACTGCCAGGGAATTATATTTGCCTGGTATCCTCCCCAGTCAGGTTCATCTCTCTTTGATTATGTATGACGGTAAGCCCTGAGGCTTATTTTATCATTAGTCCACTGGTCACTGAAGGGGCAGGGCGGATTACTGCCAAATGTATGTGTGTGTGTGCGTGCGCATGAGCGTGTGTGTGTGTGTAGAGTTTCTCTTTAAGCATTACTGTGAATTTGCTTCCATTTTGTCTTCCACAAATCTTAAGTCATTTTTAAGAAGCATTCCCTACAAATTCTCCTTCCTTTTTTTCTTCTGTGAGTGTATTGGGCAGGATAAGATGGAATTTAGAATGGTCAACCCCCAGCCAAAGGGTCAATCCCCAACGCGCCCCGGCTACCTGTAAACATCCTCGAGCAGGTTTGCCTAACCTTAATACATGTAATTGCACTCACTGTAAGTCACTTCGGATAAAAGCATCTGCTAAATGACTGAAATGATGAATGTAATTATTCTTCCAAACTCTGGAACACTGTCGAAAAAAGCTCTCCAGGGAAGCAATATGCAACATGCTAATAGTTCACTGAAGTCACATGTTGTCCTTGAGAAGATCCCCTCACTGTTCAGTGTCACCGGCCTGCCTAAGAATACCCCGGGTGGCAGGGTCACTTAGAGCGTTTCAAATGTGTCCATGTTACCAGCTTGACCCGAGCTTCTGTTTAGAAGCCATGCAGTAATCAAGTCCCCTCTTGTAGAGTGCAGACTGCATTCATAGTAATGGACTCTTGATTAATGGAGCGGTTTCATAACACTGCTGACCTGAAAAAAACCTCCCTACTTTATGAGCTTTTCAGGAAATCGAGGGAAACATGTTGATTTTTAGTGTGTAGATTTTTCAAATTATACTGAGGCTGTCAGACAGATTAATGAACATAAATCAATTAACCCACACACAGGTTTTTAATAACTATTATAAATTGTATATGTATTCTGAATCTTCTGAATGGTGTGTGTATTTGCCACAGATACACTTTTACTGTAGGACATACAGCCAATATCCACAGGGGCACATAAGCAAAAAACTGCTTATCCGCACTCATGTCGATGGAGACACACACATCACACGCACACACACAATAATGTACACACTGGAATGTATGCGCATGCGCGCGCACACACACACACACACACACACGCACATCTACATACAAGTCAAATCAAGGGTGAGTCAAATGGAATTGGTTCTGCTCAGTGGGCAGAAGAAGTGTCAGAGGTGATTCATTAGGCTGGTTCCCTTCTCGCCCCAAGTCATCTGACAGACTGACAGCCAGCTTCAGACACACAGGCAGCAAGACGGACAGAAAGAAAGAAAGAATATAGGTATGTATAGTCAGAACTATATCTAAGCAGTTAAAAAGGCAATATATGCTACATTCTGCCCTTAGCGTACCTTAGCGTCAACACACGTCACAAGCATGTGAGCGGAGCACTTGACACCACAGTAAAGCACGGCGCCAGACGGTCTGCTTAACGACTTGTGGCCGTGGTTTGACACAGATGTGAGCTAGCAAGAATGCCGGTGAGCTCATGCGAATCCTTCGCATGAATTCGACGCGTGACCTTTAACTCTGAGAAAGCGGCACGCGTGCAAAAGGAACGCAAATATTTACGAGTAATGCCATTACTGTGATTGGCTTGGAAAGCCAACTCTACTGAGTACTGGAGCGAAACACTAATGAAACACAAAGATACAATAAACTGAACTCTCTCTCCCCAGTCACAGGCTTTATCCGGCAGATCCTTCCACAGCCTGTCACTTATCCAGCCTTTTTTCTCCTTACAGGTTTCACAGAACACAATCAGAACACAACACACACACACACACACACACACGTAATGAAAGTTCATGGCTATTGTAGTGCTTGGTGTGGGGAGGGGAGGGGAGGGGAGGGGAGGGGGGTCGGGGGGGGACGGACTACAATATCTGCATCACACAGGCAGGTGGACATGCACGGCTTCCCCAGAGAGCGCACGCGACCGCGGATGTGTGCGCGCCGTAATAGTGGCATTGCCATCTAGAGGCCTTTGACCCCTGGCTGGGGTCCCGCGGTTATGAGATCAGCTGCAGCCATCGCCTGTCAGCGCCAGTGTTCCCTCATACATCAAAACCTCCTCCAGCAGCAGAGAAGGGGGGTAGTGGGGTAGTGGAGGGAAGGAATTTGTAGCTCTGTCGTATTTGCCAAGCTTCACCTAAAAACCCAAACTGAGCTCATTTTCGTTTGTTTGATTTTCTGTGACTGTGCTACTCCTGTGAATTACCAGTGACTTGAAGGCTATAAGAAAGGTGTTTTTGTGGAGGGTGGGACACAATATAAAGAAGGAATAAACCCGCATAACAAAAATAACGAGGGTAACGTTCAATAGTTCCACACCGGCTGTCTTAGAAAAGCGCTGTGCTGTTACTGTGCACAGGGAGGGAGGGAGGGAGGGAGGGAGAGAGAGAGAGAGAGAGAGAGAGAGAGAGAGAGAGAGAGAGAGAGAGAGAGAGAGAGAGAGAGAGAGAGAGAGAGACTGTCGTTAAGTTCAGCACTGAGGACAGCGCTGCAGTAGGCTACAGCCTAAAGACACCGGTGAAAACGGATGACCGTTTAGACTGCGCTCCGTAACTACTGATAGCCAACCGACGGCAACTTAAAGGACATTGGTCGGACGGAAGGCACCGACTTGTTACAAATGCAGAGACCGTCTACTCAAACGCGCGCACACACGCACCACGCAGACTCCCACTTGAAGATAGCCAGTGTGTACACTCACACACACACAGACACACCACATCTGCAAAGCACCAACCTGTGTCGAAAGCAAATTCCCTTCTTGCGGAGTTGCCGGTGTCACCAAAAAGCTCCGAAAACGCGTTAAGGTGATCGGTGCCGGTTGCCAACAGATCAGGCAAAAAGAAATAGATAAATTGTAGGTGGATTTACAATTTATTATCTCCCACTGGCGTCCGGTTAGCCTATCTCACAGAAGCAGAGTTCCCATGCCAGATCGCGTCTCCTGCGCGATTTCACTCGGGATACTTTGGGGGAAACTGACCTTGAGGACGCGGTTCGGTGCAGGCAATGGCCTCTCTCTCCTCAAAGTTTGGAGACGAAACAGCCCTTCCTGCCTATGGTGGCTGATCCAGGTCGTGATCGGAATAGCAAACAGGACGTGTCCGTTCCGGAAGAAAGCAGAGGCGGGTAGTTGACAAAGTCAATTCTCACACCCCTCCCGCTCAGACGATGGATACGAAAATATGAACAACTGGAATTAAAATAATTTCAGTTTAGCCCCGTGGCAAGGCTGCGGGCAGTCGTGCATACGTATGCGCGTGTTGTGGAATAGAGAGACGGGGAGGAAGAGAACAGCGTGTCTGTGTATGTGTGTGCACGTTTGATGAGAAGTAACGAGCGAGACTCGCGAAAATCGGCGCGCAATAGTGACACAGTGACGCAGTCGCCGCTGAACGAAGTGGCTGTTGAAGGGATCGTTCAGAGCGTCTAGTTAGTGTCGCGAGCTAGCGCGCCCACACGCTCACACACACACACCCACACAGTTAATCAAGTGTGAATCATAGACATAATTCCTTACGATCACAATGTTTTATGTGTTTGACCATCTATTATAGGTTTATTTGATCACATATATGGCCTACCTATAGGAGAGCCCTATTTCAAAAAGGTGGTCGTTAGCAAACCATTACATTCTCAAATAGTATACCGTAAATAACACACAATTTGATAGACAGTTTTGACAGTTTTTTCTTTGAAACAGGTTGTTCCATTTCATAGCAGACACTCTCAATCTCAAACATTCTTCCCATACATAACCTAAATGTATTTTTCCTTATCTTTAAAACCTTTCCATTTGCAATTCTTCAGTTTTTCAAGCTGGTGTCTAGGTGCTACATTTACTTCAAAATTACACCAAAATGGTAGCTTACAGTCCACCAAAGAGGATAAACAGAGCTAAAAGTAGTAATAACTTCCCTTTGCTGTCCGATCCCTTTGCAGTCCAATAAACTGGAAGGTGGCAGATTGTAGCTTAGTACGAGTTGAGCTACACAAGTACTGAAACCAGCAGCCATGACAGTGTAATTACCACCTCTATCTAATAAGCAACACAGGGAGTTAGTAACTCCTAACTAAGTGGTAGGGGCCACTAAGCTACACATGAATCCGTTCAATATGTAAATTAATACCCTCTGACACTGAAGTCATACCAAAGCAAACCCTGTTTGATATCTTTCTTTTTTTCCTCATCTCAGCCCCATTAGTAATTGTTTGGAGAGTTTAAGGTTTCAAATGTTGACTATATTTACCCATTTACACAAAGATTTCCACAAAGCTGTGGGGGCGATATGAGAGTTAAGTAGGTCAGTGTATGGGTAACATGTATTTTGTGTATTTTGGTGAACATCACGTGGACAGCACTGTAGAGAGTAGGCCTAATAATTAGGCTTGTGCCAACGCAATGTTTTTTAGCTTTCATCATGACACCATTGTTTCTGTAACATAATAGGTGTCTGCTTTTTCATTTGTCCCTACAGGTAACTGAATTATCCCTTCGCTTTTGTTCATCAAACGACTATAGCACCTCGGCAGAACTGCCAGGTTCAGACAACCTCTGTTAACACACATTGCACTAATGAGGGAGATCCTTCTTTGGGGCAAATGAGGAAAAATATGGCATGAGGGAAGGTAGGCAGGGAGAAAAAGGTCTTTAGTTGCATAAGTAACATCTTTGTGAGCTGAACCCATTGAATGCATACAAAAGATGAATAGTGACTGTGACATCACCCGCTGGTTTCTAAACAGGCGTTTGGCTTAGCAAGCACCTCCATTAGTCAGGGGTGTTAGTAATGGATCCAAATTTGCTGTAAACCTCGCAATTGGCAAACTGGGTCATGCGATATCTCATGGTTGTAACTTGCCTTTCTTTAAGCCTGAAATATTATTTTTTAATGGAACAATACTTCAAAATCATCCCCGACACATCCACTAGAAACAACGTGAACTAAATAACTGCTTTTGGGAAATGGAGCCCGACATAAACCAAAAAAAACTCTTGGTGTGAAAAAATACGATACTTAAATGGTTTCCCTGGTGCCAGATCGCAAAACCTATAACCATCACAACAGCAGCAAACTGTATGGAGCCAAGACTTAGAAGTGCAAAGATGATATTCTACCTAAAATGGCAGAGAGATAATGGGATTGGGGTGGGGGGTTGTCTTTATTGCAGACAGGGCGGGGAAAGGAGAAGCTTATAGAGGAAGGATGTTCTCACCTTTGGAGCACAGACTAAAAAGAATACGCATTTCCTCAGACCAGGACCATTTTCAGTTCAAAAACTAACAGCTAATCAGATCAACATCATGTTAGCAGAGCTGAAATCACATTTGGCCGAGACAACCTTACAAAAGGATTTTTTTCCTTAAACCACTGAAAGAGTGATTTAGACCTAGCATGTAAGTGGCTGTGAAGCAGTTAAAACGCCTTTTAAGAGTTGGATTTTTGGACTTTGTAACACTGTAATTGACCTGTGTCGAAGGATGCCGGCCTCAGGCATTAGGAGACAAAATTTAATGGTATACACATTGGGCTGGAAACCATCAAAATAGATTTTATTTATTTATTTCTGTATTTATTAATTAAACATATTATATTGTTAGTGTTATTGATCCAACCTGGATGGTGGACATTTTCTTGGAAGTACACAACCTTTGGGGTCTAAAATCTCTAACCCTTTCAACTTCAGATAATGGGATTTGAAAGTAACACAAAATCACAGAATCTAGCCAACTATTCAAAAAAGCATCTATTTTTAAGTAGTGGAGTAACGGAAACTGTTGCCTAGAGTAAAGACTCAATTTCCCATGAGTCATTTATTATTGGCGCTACCACGACTCTCGGGTGGTGCATTGTCTGTTTGTTAAACAGAATAGTTGTAGCAGTAGTTTAAAATATCGGCTGCTTTCCAAGATGTACAGCAATGAGATCATGTTTAAATAACTTTAAATAACTAAAGTCTCTACGCTTTATTGAAGCCAGACCATTCTGATAGATGTTGAGAATCTAGCACAACAGATATTACAGTCTGGCCAGATAAATATTTTTAAGAGTAATGAGCAACAGAATTTACACTCACACACGCACACTTACACATGCACACATTAATATTATCACCATCACTAAGACTGCTAGCTGTGAGATACAATGGATTTCTGTGTCCAAGCACATAATCATGGAAACATCAGCCAAAGAAAGCTACATTTTACTGCACAGAATAAACTAGGGGAACGGATTTAACGTCAGTCAGACACTTTGATGGCAGCACGGTACACCATGGGGTGGTGCGGGGGCACCAGGCAATGTTTACAACCTTGCAGAGAACTATTTACAGACCAAGGAAAGCAAGTAAAATTTATTTATTTTATTTTCAACTTTCCGAAAAAAATTAGGTTTAATCCTCTGACTGGATCCGTCTGAAAGCCTTCAAAGAAGATTAATGTGCTCATGCTGGACCAATCTGTGCTGTTATTTGAGCATAATCATGTAGGGATTGTTTCAAGCCAAAATGATCTCTCCCTGGTTTAACTCACTGTAGGTTTCATTCCAATGGGGAGCATCGTAATTACACAGAACAAAATATGCGTGTATGTAGCATGCGTACATACATAAAGACTAGATATCAAACCTATCATCCCACATGCTGACACATTTGCCACAGGCATTTTCGGTAGCTAGAGGGTAGAAGTAGTAGCATGAAACCTGTGAACTCTGACATCTTCTGTTTCTCCAGGGACTCAAATGCGAGATGTGATTGATCGAAGAGGAAGAAAGATTATAGAAAATGGAGTTTGTTCTTGGAAGCTTGATTTCAAAAACTAATTTAAAGCTGAGAGTATTTCAATGATATGGTAAATACCATAGACTGTAGATATAACTGTTTTGCTGTTTGATAGTTTTTTATAGCCAAGAGTGCTTTCCAGTATACCAAAAATATCTATGGCAATTTGTGTGCTTTTTGCAGCACTTTTGTTTACATGTTTACATGCTTATAAAGTTGCTGTTTATGGTTAATTAAAATGCATCTCAAAAGGAATCTCTCGCAGACTTTGATGTTTTCATATAAAGCGACACTACAATTACAAGGAGCAGGTAGAGGTTAGGAATCTTGGATCAAGGATGCTTGGACCTGATGGGAGTTTCTCTTAGCTTGTCATTAAACAAAACCTCAAAACAGTGTTGTCAGTTACAATAAAGGAACAGTATGTTCTGTTGACACTCCGTGCTGTGTTTCTTTGTGAGGTTTATTCATGGGCGATTTCCCCCCCCCAAACATTCATGTCCCAAGGCAATGTCACACGAAAGGTCTCTCCATTTCATTGCTTCTTTTGATGAGACATTTATATCCTTCATTTCATTGCCGTGGCTACGTCAAATGGTAAAGTGATGTTCTTACAGTTCCACATAATGTAGACCTATCTAATCTGTGTCAGATGAATAACCTGCATTATTTAGCTCAGATGAAAGATTCACATGTATATTTCACAGTTAACATACTATTTGAAAAGGCATTGCCTACAGTATGTATAGCATGGGGAGCATGACAACTTTACTAGCTGGTCTGCATGCAGGCATGACACCTGGAAATAGGGAAGCTTCTGCCAACCATTACAATTCAGCCGGCTCCATGGAGAGTAGAGATAAAGACAGCTATGAGTCTGATAGTGAGTTTTTCTCATTGTACATAGTAAGTACCAACCTAAATCCACCAGTGCTCAATTAAGGACCTGTGAGAAGCACTACAACAGTTTTATCATCTCTGCACTCATACATAGAAGAAAGTATGTACTAAAAATTAAATATTTATAGAACTCTAAGTTTTCCTAATTACTGTACATTATTTCATTAAAAGCAACACGTTGAAAAACGTACCATTTAACCAGCCGGTTGTATTTATAATAACTCTTCACCAGAAGAGAACACCATTGAATGGATTTCAATCTATTGACCATCTTCTCTGCCATTGCGAAATCATAATTGCTCTATAATTCACATACAAATAACTCTGCAATCAGACAAACTAACAGGCCAAACAAGCCTAATGCCCACAAACAGTTCAATAGCTGTTTGGATAGATGCAAGAGAATTGATAGGCTTAATAAAACAATGCTTGTCAATGAGACAAGGCAGTCGTTCCTTAATGCGGGTTGGCTTGTTAATTGGGATCATGATTCGCAATAGACAATATTTATGTCTGCGGGGAAAAAGTAAGGCGTCATGAACTCTTTATTTCCATAAACAAAAGTTGTCATTGATCTTTGTGATGAGCACAAGAAATTGAACAGTGTATGCCATGTAGGTTACTCTAGCTAATAAATATAACTCCTAAATACAAAGGCCTATTATGTACAAACAATATCAAATTGATATTGGCGTGCTGTGCTGCGAAATAATTATAAGAATTTGCTATTACTTCATTTACATGAGACTTTTCATAAAACACAGCAAACAATATAAACTCTCAAAAAGACAAACACACACTCATTTCCAGTTGGTCTATTTTCCAAGGGTACATAATTGTGACGATGTGTATTTGGAGTGGCAAGAGTAAGTGTGAGCCAGAGGGAAAACGCATAAAGCTTATTTTAATAATCCAAAGCAAAACACAATGTACAGGTGCGCAAAAGGCAGCAAAACAATGACCAACAGCACCTACTGCTGCTGGGGAACTTAAATAATTCCATAATTAAACTAAGGAGGCGCACCTGTATGGGGCTAATCCCCCACCGGTGGGCAGCCGTGACGGGAGGCACGGGGCGTGCACAGGGCGTGCACGAGCCTGTGCACGCCAATCGTGACAATAATATCTAGTTAAATCAGGGAGGAATAGGCTAGTGGTTAGGGTGGCCAATTCCCAGACAAAAGGTTGTGGATTCCCCAATATGCCCGGCCTACGTGTAAGCATCCTTGAGCAAGATGTCTAGCCCCTACCTGCTCCTCTATATTTGGAACTGTACTCACTGTAAGTCGAGTTGAATTAAAGCATCACCTAAATGCCCTAATTATAAAAATCTTCCGAAGCCAACCACCATCTCACAAAAGCTTCCATTTTAACCCACTGCCCCATGCTGCAAAAGTATGTGTGTGCATGGTTTTGCGTGTGCAGGAAAGAGTGTGTGTTTATGGTGATTTACAAAGCTAGTAATTACAATCACTCTGGGGAATCTTGACAGCATATTGAAGATACTCATAATGCACCCCACTGAACACACACACACACACACCCCCACACAGGACCAGGCAGACAGAGTTGTGATGACCCTGTGACTACAAAGTTATTTTTCATATCCACTGATTGGGACCGCTGCGTCCAAAAAAGCATTCACCCAGAATGCCTGACAAATACAGAGAGTGAATTCAGGAGCATTATTCACCTCTCTCTCTCAAGTTTAATTTGAAGGGTAACTGGACCATTTGCAAGGAGAATATATGGGTTGGAGGCAGTGGTGGAAAGAGTACTGGAAAAGCATACTCAAGTAAAAGTAATGTTACTTGTCAAAAAATGTAGTGAGAGTAGAGTAAAAGTACCTGTCCTAAATACTACTTAAAGTAGGAGTAAAAAGTAGCCCTTTTAAAAGTACTCAAGAGTAGTGAGTAGTGAGTAGTATGCTATGAATGTTAGTCCACCTTATACCCTGCAAATTGAAAATGTAGCTTACTCTTTTATCACAGATTCATAGAAGAAGAAGAAAAGATACAGTATTTCAATATTTCTCCAATAGTTTTATTTTTGACTGCTAGCACTAAAAATACAGCCATGTAATATTTGAGAAAGCAACCAATAATCTGGTAACATTTATGACAACCATTCTGTAGAGGTTTTCTTGAACAAACTTGCGCATTATATGATGAATTTTACTATACAAAATTATACTTAACTACAGATATTCGAAACTTACCTCAATGTGTTTTTTTAAATTAGATGTAGAACTCTTGAATGCCGAGATTTCAACTGGCTTAGGCAAGCAAAGTTGGCATGACATAATAATACA
>JAOEHI010028457.1:0-25263 GCA_025447815.1 Percopsis transmontana | reverse complement strand
TGTTGAGGTTATGTTATTATTATGTTACCTGAGTTAAGTTCTGTTTAGTTGACCTCTTTTATGGGCCCAGAACATTCAAAATTTTGTAAATAAAACTTATATTTTTGGAACCTGACTTTTCCGACTCCTCATGACTGACGGCTTGGTCCCTCACACCATGTAATAGCACCATGTAATTGTAAGTCGCTTTTGATAAAAGCGTCTGCTAATTGTAATTGTATGTTATTAGTAATAGCTGCATTTATATCTTATGTGTTTCTATATTTGTGTTTTTACCTGCTCCATTTTAAACTTTTATACAATCCCACCTTGTTGTAAGATGTCCTTGTGTGTCTTGAAAGGTTTCCCCCAAGTAAAATGTATTATTATTATTATTAGTAGTAGCATTCTGTTAGAATAGTAGCTTATATAATTCATTTTAAAAGCAAGTACACACACTTGGAAACTATGTACAGTGTGAAAAATTCAGCCAGTGAACTATTGTAATAGGACACGATTTCCTCTTTTCAGTGAATCCTGGGCAGATGGAGGTATACTGGAGGTGCAATTGTTTTGTGTAATTACTGTACAAAAAGCCTGCTTTAATAATGTACAAAGCGGTAGATCTTTTCAGCCTGCTTAGGCTGATTCTAAAAAGATTAAGGCACAGCATGTACTAAATGCATTGTGTGACCTTGCATTATTTCACACGCAGATTTATTGCAATTAAAACCCAAGAATTACTCATCAAAGCCAATTAGGAACAATTTGTCAGGAAGCGAGGGAGCGGTTGCTCCCCGAAGTGAAAACGAAAAAAGCAGAATGATGGAGGGATAGAGGGAAGAGAAGATGGAAGGCAAATACAGGGGCAGTATAGGGGCAGAATAGTCTAGCGGTCTAGGTGTTGGACTCCCACACAGAAGGTAGTGCCCCAGAGTTTGCCTACCTGTAAGCATCCTTGAGTAAGATGCCAAACCCCTACCTGCTCCATGTAATAGCAGCATGTAATTGAAAGTCGCTTTGGATAAAAGCTAAATTACCTAATTGTAAATACAGAGAAATGAGGGATGTGAAATAATAAAGAGTTGGGCAGATGGAAATTATGTCTATTAGGTCTTAAGTAACAAATACAGTGACATTTTATGTCACTCCTGTGCCCGGGGTTAGCTTTCACAGATAATAATGAGTCTGACACACTGCCCAATATGATGTCAGTAATCCGTAAACCGTAATAAACGCTATGCCACAACATTAGGAGACTGAATTCTAGGGTTTTTATTTTATTTTTATTATTATTATTTATTTTTTTTAAATGGGACAGCAATGGAAACACACGTGTTGCAATATATTCTGAAATGTCATATTACAGACAATTCAAACCCCATTTGAAGCTGTTACTCCAAGGAAATACTAAAAAATAACAGCCAACAATGATAAGTCTGTGATTTGGTAATAATCTGTCGAAACAAAAACAAGTTTCCCTGTTGTGTCAAGTGGAAAAAGTGGCGGCATTCTCTCTCTCATTCTAGCTCCCTCCCTTACACACACACATTAGGTGGTACCTCTGGCCAGCTTATTCCTTCTTTCTGCATGAAGTAATTCTTCTTAAACTCATAATAGGTGTTGTACTGGTGCCAGGACTGCAGAAAATCAAACCTGCAGTGAAGAGAGGGAGTCCCACAGAAAGGAGAATATGTTAAAAAGGCCTCAGGAGGAGCATAGCGACTGAATAACAACACTGGAGCAGCTCTTATATTTCTGGTCAGACAACTCACCGCGGGTCATTCTTGGCACGAACACTGGTCTCAAACTTGACGCCATTTCTGGCCACTGCTCCTTTTTGTGTGGCTCACGACAGGAATAATTTGATGTTTCACAGTGAATAATATCTTTACTGCCACCTTGGTTAAATAACTATATTCATTGAATGATTAGAATTAATTGGAAATTATATTTGAAAGAGTGCCGTTTTCTGACATAATCAAGTCAAGCAGGCTTCTATGCAGGACACACCTTGCTCATTATGTAGCAATAGCACTGAACTAATTAAGATATAGCTCTAATGTTTAATTATCATTATTATCACCACCACCATCTTTAATTTATATACAGTAGAAAAAAGGCAAATAAAAGCGTATGATATAAACCATGTATAATGATTCCTACCTACCACAGTGAAAGGAGGGGTAGATCATATACTGACTTGAGATGGGGCTGTGGTTGGTGTTACCATGGTGATGAATGGTGTGCTTTTGTCGGCATGTGACATTTGCGGTGGACCACTGATTTATGGGAATAGGTGTGTCAGTTAGAAATGATGCTAAATACCAATTGGCTATTTGAGACAGCATTAGTGACGGCAGGATGTAGTAAGGTATTGATTTATGTCACTCATCCACACACATTTATGTGGGCGACATATGTCATATTAATGCAATACAAACTACGGGGAAAGTATATATTCAGACATTTGCACTAATCAAAATTCCGAACAGAATAAAACCTACATGACATTGAAAGTGGAAAGTCTATTGTCAAAAGTCATTTACAAATTACATTTCAGAACCTCATCATTATAGTCGCACCCCTCATTTCAGACTCAATCAGGCAAAGTAGCAGGTCAGGGAAAGGTCATTTTGTCTAGGAATAGGAAACACTAATTTACAGGACATGGTTGGTGAGCCTAGAAAGAATCCAGCTGTCACATTTACATTCAGTCACAAAGTCTTAAGCATCTATCCATTATTCATTATGCTAAAACAAGCTACAGTAAACTGGTTTTGCTAGTTTCAGCTATGACAACCTTAAATGTCACTTCAACACAAAGGAAACCAAACTGTTTTTTTGAATGCTATAATAACTACATACAAATTTCACAGATCCCAGATGCAAATGAAGGCCCTTCATATTTAGTCTACTTTAGCAATACAAGGTTTTGCGTGAGCCTGGCTAAACAATCCCTCTCTCTGCCCTTTTATAAAAGGGCAAAAAAGACCCTTAGATCTAAGGGGCTGTGTGCAGATCAGCTGCTATAATGGCCAGAAAGGTTGTTTCTATGCTCTGCATGAATTGGAGGTTGTTAGGAGGTGGTTATTACAAAAATGTATGTGAAATATCTCATGTGATATGTCGCCCCAGTGCCTGAACAGAGGTGATGTAAACTTTAGAAATTTCGTATAGCAATGGACGGATCAAGTCAAACTACAGGTTAATGATTCTTTGAAATTTTAGCTTAACTTCTAAAAAAAAGTCAATGCTTGGAGCAGTAGGAACAACACAAGTCTACACCTAATCTAGAAGCTTAAGACGACACTCAAAAATGAGGAGCCGTGAAAAGGGGTGAAGTGAGCCGACTGTCGCACACCGGTGGTGTTTTAATAAGCTGAGAATGAGGAAGGCAGGAATCTCATTAGCAGAAGATTGGACCACCTTCATCCAATCAGAACAAGAGCCACGTAGGGAGGATTTTCCGAACACTTCGCTGTCGGCACCAACTAAACTACCCACCTGGATGCTGATTGGACGGTCATTTACTTGCAAAGAACAAAGTGTGGAGCTTGCAAAGTCAGGATGATTTTACCAGTCTACTGTATATCAAAGCAGCCGTACAAATACCTGCAATCATAGCTTAGGCAACGGGACTCATCCAGGGACAATAGTAAATGTAACAAAAAAATCTTAGAAGGTAAAAACAGGGGAGGATGAGTGTGAGCAGCACAGCCTGAAATAATGTTATAACCAGTGGCAGACCAGTTTTTAGGAACAGGGGGAACACAATTTTCTATAGACCCACCCACCTGTCACCCTTTTGTTTAAAAAACATTCTAATAATTTTTAAAAATAATCATTTTGCAAAAATATTTATTGCAACATTAAGCAAACAACATAAAGATAGACTGAAAAGGCAGTAATTATTATGACGCACAATTATATAGGCCTTGTCCATTTTCTATGTTAACTGGATAGAAAAGTTGTAAGAAGAGAAACATTCTATGGTTTGTCTCATTTACGTAAGCAAAGAAACACACCGCTTCACTGGGAGCAACCCGTTTCTCTAGGCACAAACACACATCATGCCAACACATCATGCCAACACATCACTTTGTACGTAGAGCAGCTGGTTTGAGAGAAAAGGGATAGCAATGCGTTGCCTATGTCATTTTCAGTTTGCAATTAATAAAATACAGGTGGTTTCTTTGACAGACATTAGCTTGATACCCAACCTGCCCAGTCTATAACACTTAATTTTCGATGTAGGGACGCTAGCCAAAACAGGATATAGGCCTAGCCTACTACTAGGCCTGCCATCCTCACCTTCACTTCACCAAACTCATTCCTATTTTCTTTAGGCTTTTCATAATTTTTGCAAATTTTTTTTCTCAATATTTATATATTATTATAATATATTGCCTCTTTACTTTTGGCATTTTCCTTTTAGAGTTTTACTTTGGCCTTGCTTTTTTGGGCCCCTTATTTAGAAAGGTTTGTCATTGTGGTGCGATACCGCTCTGCTCTATTTGACACATGCCCTTGATCATACCATTTTTACAATAACAATGGGCACAACAATGGGTTTTAGGTAATAAATCGATAAAAAAATAAAAAAATAAAACTCAATAAGAACATTGTTATTTAAAGGCCAACCAAAGACCCTTTCAGGGCCCCCTCTGAGCTTTGGGCCTTCACCCACCACGATTGGCCCTCACCAGCGGCACGGGCGGAGAGGTTAGTGAAGAAAGTGTGCAGGCTTACCGTAGCCGCAGGCTCGGACATAAATGAACATGATATTTTGACGTCTGGGTGGTCCAAGTAAATAGGGCAAGAACTGCAGAGTGATATGTACAACAGGCCTGGCGTACAAGCAGGAGCTCACCAGGGATGGGAGGAGCGTGTCAGTATATGGGTGCAAAAAGTGCAAACTAAAGAAATTTGTGTAGTAGTATAGGCCAGCAGTTCAGATTGGTAGTCTTACTTTTCAAAAGTGAGCGTTCCTAAGTGGGCACTAAAGGCTGAATAAACCCCTAAAAGGGAGACTACATTAGTAAAGTTCACATGTGGGTTTACGTGTTTATTTGAATATGTTGTTTCATTACAGCAAACGTGAAGTATTTTTTGGTACCAAATAAAGGGATGGGGTTGAGATTGCAGGGCCATATTAACACTTGAGCAGGGGCTGATGGGCCAGTCTGACAAAGGACAAAGTAGTTGATTGCGTGCAGCCTCCTTCTTAACTCTTTGATTGAAGTATGAAAAAGTTCTGGTGCTTTCTGTAGGCCAACTTTCTATATTCCACCCTATAATATTAGATACTTTAATGCTGGTATGTTTGATGAACACAAAAGAGAGGCATTACACAGGATTGCGATGAAATGCACCGCGGTGAGCACTTAGCAGAAAATACATGTTTACTGGAACAACAGGAAACATTTGAGATACCGTTAAAGAGAAAACCAGACTGAACTTAAGAGGCGCTTTTCCCCTGCAGGAACTCGGGCCACTTCCCAGGTGGTGCAAACATTTAGCTCCGGTCTCACAAGCTGTCTCACAAGCTTACGTAGCATTTTGCTACAGCTTCAACCGCGATTCACCTTTACTGCCAGCACTGAACTGTACGAACTGTACCATTTACCACAGAACAACCATGATTTCCCTCTCTGACATGATGAGAACAAGAGTGTCCAATACAGGCCATGTACTGGAGTATAGGCCTAGTGTTTGTGAGGCCCAACTTATGGGTTCTGTCAGGGCCCGCATTAAAGAAAGAGTCTACACTTCAAGAGTCGTATCAATCAAGTTTTTTATTCTGCTCTGAATATAAAAAATACAATTATATAGCATAGCAAATTAAGCTCTGTAGCCTACCATGTCGATGACAACACTACACTATATGAAACATTATATACTGTAGGCTATACACACACACACAAATTTAAAATATATTAGAACAATATTATTAACAATATAAACACTAATAATGACAGGTTCAATTCAAGAAGAAGCGTGCCAAACTACGATTAGGTCGGAAAAGCTATCATTTGCAATGGTTTATGGGATGAGTCGTTTCCTCACTCTTAACATAATTGTGTAGGCTACCTTTGCCTTTTTTCCGTTTTCTTTTATCTATTTTTGCTCTAAACCAAATGCTTTTATGGTATCTCGTACTTGGTTGGATTGGCTTGGTTCCAGGCTTAAAACTCTTTATATAAAGCAGAACAGACTGCTGCTTTCAGCGCAGCCATATATCCAATCCTTTCTTGAATACCAAGTGATCTGAAATGTCCTGGCAATGGAACCACCGCCCCAACCCCTGCACACACTCCAAATAGGCTTTTGTGAATCAAATTAGCCCAATGAGAGCGCAAGGCTGTGACACCAATCGCCACTGTCTATCCTGGCTCAGCAGAACCGCAAATGTTTTATTTTCTATTTCTATCACTTATTTAAAATTTTAAAAAATCCTCTTTCCTCCTCTGTTTTATCAGCTCTTTAATTAAGCACTTTTCTGGTATTTGGGCTGTTATTTTCAGGATTGGACTAATGACACTTGGGTGGAACGAACACCTCAGTAATATGTAGCCAGACCAGACAGTCACAACCGAATGGAGTAAAACTAAATTGATTTAAACAGTCCAGTCCCGCTAGGCTAAAGGGGTAATCGGTTTAAAGTTAAACACTACATGAAACGCAAACTGTTGTGATACACAGCAATTGACCAAGCTTATGGGGTTACACAACACCCAGACATACCCATCGTGTAGCCTACACAAAGTAAACGTTGAACGCTTGGCTCCGGAAACAGATCCGTACCTCTCTGGATCCAAAGCTTCCTTTGCTGGAGTTGAGACATGCCCCTCCCCCGAACCACCAGAAAGAGAAGCAGCTGTTGATGACAGATGTAAACAATTACATATAGCAACAGTTTAAATTTTAATTCAATTTAATTTAGCGGGGTTAAGCATGCTTTATTTGTCCCCAAAAACGACCCTTGAAAGAGTTCCTACAGGGTTAGTTCCTGCAGGGTTAGTTCCTGCAGTGGAAAAGCAATTAAAGCGGTAATGCTTTGTTAGATATGTGAGTACGTAAGAAACTACAAATGACAACACTATGATTGACTTTGATAGGTTTCCATTTCAGTTTCCCTGTTATCATATTAGTGCATTGTTGAAGTTGTTGTAATGGAACAGCTGAGAAGACACAGAAAAAAATGGCTTATAAAGGTCCACACACAAGTAATAATTAATAATACAGATGTAACGTTGGTCAAGAGTCTGAACAAAATGAGATGCTGAATATTTTCACATTAAATTTGGACATTGCTTCTGCATTCAGTATAGAAAGTTTTGGGAAGAGAATTCATAGCTGCCACGAGTTTATGTTCGTGATATGTCAGAGAGGATACAATGTTCGAGAAGGAGGGAGGAAGGAACAGAAAGATGTAATCTAAACACCTAGTGTCGACAAACGGGAAGTTAAATATAATGACGTATCTAATCTCTGAACATTGAAATGAAAACCTGCATCAAGGGCCCGTTTGAACACAATATTGACTTCCTGTTCTGCTCTTCTGGGGACACAGAGATTAGGACGCTAAAAGATGCTAATCTGTTCCCTTTTGACTGCAGTTAAGATGGAGGCAGAGGGGGAGAAGACAGCAATAAGAAACTGAAAATAAACAGAAGTTTGCGAGAGAGGACAGAGAAAAGGGAGAAAATAGGAATATAAAAAAGATAAACGAAAGGAAGAATAAGGGAATTTGTGACAGGCCCATATTTCTTAGATTGAAACACCTGCAAGAAGCATCTTTGGAAACCCCCCACCCCTATTTGTTGCCTTGCGTTTTGATTGGCCACTACAAAGGTTTACATTTTAAAAACTTCTTTGGTTTAATTGCAGGCTCTCCACACTCTCTCAATTATTAGAATAGCCAGTTCATTGGATCCTTGTTGCTCATTTGCTGATTGGATAGGGCGGTACAGCATACAACACTGTAGGGAGTAACCATTTACAACCCATATTGGCCCTAGCTGATTGCATAGTATTTTGGTGTGATTTGTGTAGTAGCCTTTCTAAAAGTTGGTGGCTTTGGAAATGGGGGGAGGACAGGACACACAGTTTATGGAAAAAGTAGTCGACATTCTTGATAATCTATGTATTCTGTAAAAGAAAAACACGCATAAACATTAATAAAACTTGATTTCTGCATTAAACAACTGGGCTAAATATTGTACTAATGCAGGTGATACTTGCAGTGTGGCCAACTTGATGATTTTGTTGGGACAAATGCAGATTACTTTGTACAAAATGAGTATTCATAAGATTACATTAGACAATAGCTCCTTGGCTTTGGAAATACCATTAAGAAAATGTATCTTGTAAAATCAGAGTGATGAGTGAATATTTACCCAAGAGCACAAGAGAGGTCCTTATTTGGGCAAAAATTAGAAAAGAAAAGAGAAATTAGTCAGCCACTCCGAGATTTATAGAGAAAAAAAACCTTACTTTTCACATTGTTAACTAAACTTATTAAATTTCATTGATCCATTTCTGTTTGAGCAAATATAGAATGATAATATTACAGTTATAATCAACCACAGCCGAGCATAAGCCATAATCGCGCGCCCTATACCTATAAAGGGTGGTGCGCTGAGGAATTATTAATTGCTCATCAATAAAGATTCATATTGAGACACATTCATATCCAAACATAGGGGTTATTATCCTACACATGGTTTCTTTCTTATGCAACAACCAAACTATCAACAACAATGTCAATAGTCTTCTTTATGCCCTAGGATGGAAATTAACCAACAGATCAATAGGATGATTAGATGGCATGGAGTCGAAAAAGATTGCATGCCTCTACACTTGAATGCAACTCATTCTGATTTCAAAGCTTTCAAAGATGCAATAAAAGGTCTGAGGAGATTCTTATTCAATACAAACCTCAATGCTTAGGCATTGTGTTATATTAATCTCTTTATTTTTTTAATTTTATTTTTAATTAATCAGATATAAATCATCAGGCCCCTTTCAAAATGTAACTGAGGAAGGAATAAAAGTCAGCTATTCAAGAGCAAATCCTTTCCAAAATGAACACTTTTTCAGGGGGTCTTTGACACACAATGAGTTAAACACTATTTTTTCTTGCCAAAAACACTACACACAATCATAATTTCTGCTCAACTAGAGCAATTATTAGCATTTGATTCACTGACAGCTGATGGATGTCTGTGGCATTTCTAAGATATTACATTATTTCTAGATAGATTACACTAAATGTATAGCTCTACAATCCTACCTACAGCACCTTTAATATATATATATATATTTTTTTTTACAGACAGCAAAGCCTTGTTTACAGTTCATTTTTATAAATATATATGTTATATCATGCATTGCTAAATGTATATTAAATGTACAAAACAAAGCCACGGACAGCATGCCCCTGCTGCAGCTTTTGCACTTTGGCTTCTAAATGCACTTTAGCAAAAACATGTCAAACAGAAATTTGCTCTGTTTGGCAACATAATTCTGTTTTTTAAATGGTTCTTTTTAAGCATTAGAACAAATGGCATTTTTGGCAATACAGAAACAAAGTTGAAAATGTAAATGTATAGTACTTACTCTGCATACGTTTGTCATACTCTGTCTTGTTTGTTTTTCACACAGAAAAGCTAGTGAAGCACTGCTGGAAGCTTTCCATTAGCACAGTAATCAAATATCAAATTACAGAGCAGTCCATTCTGTCAATACTTATATGTTTCATTACTCTTTAATCACTACAGTAAAACACAATTCAATTCACTCAATCTAGCTAATCTGTCCAATAAGTGATGTGAAAGTAATTATATTCGCCTCATGCGCCTGTGTGCACATAATCATAACCACGTAGCGGTTGTATAATACATGATGCAGTATACTCAGAGATTGTCATGACTCGTGAGATAAAATCCTGAATTTCTTCTCATGCAGTAATTGTTGGGTGGAATAGGGCAACATGGTGAGAAAGTGCATCGGGACTAGCGGGAACCTATGCAACATGAGGGACAACAAACACTGTTGATTGGGAGTTTTGACCTACATAACTGGTGGGTTCACTTTCCATTCATAGGGGAGAATTTATTTCCTCCTACATACCAAGATTGAACTACAACACAAGTTTCTAGCCAAACATGCAGATGTATGAGGCACAAGAAGTTTAACTCGTAGTCATAATTCATTCATTCATTCATTCCGGCTTCTGTGCTTCCTTGTACTGGACAACCATTTATTAAAAAACACATATATCCATATGGCCAGTGCTGAGAGGACGTTTGTGATGTTTCTAATGAATCTCCTCCGTCAGTCAGCTAAACGGTTGCTGATGCAGCTAGACACAAACCCATTCTGCCTTCAGTGTGCATTCACTTTGTGTGAGGGAGAATGAACTGTATGCCTGTGGCATTTATGTAGCGTTCGATTACATGTCGGAACTGGGGATATCGGAATTTCCGAGCAGGAAAAATAAAATAAAACGCCCCCTCAACTCAGAGTTCCTAGTCGAAATTTCAGGTAAGGTCAACCCCTAGTTCACGAGTTGATGTCATATCAACATGGCTGCCCACACTAAGTATAATAGAACAATAATTAAATATAATTTTCCACTTCACACCTCCAACTAAATGAAAGCAGCATTAGTCACCGGCTAGGTACCAAAGGTTAAAGGTTAAAGGTACTGTGACATTACTGAACTAGGAGATCCAAATGCAAGACAGAACCAACAGGGAGTGGAACTGCACCGAGCAGTTCCCGAGATGTAACAGTAAAGCGCGTCTCCAGATGCGCCAGGGAACGTGGGCGGGAAAACCACCACACGTCCACACCTCCGCCAAGAGTGGTGGTTCTGTAGCTCCGGCACTACAGGAATAGGCACGGAGGTCGCCTCCTGCAGCACGGGTGCAGGGGATGTACTGCACCCCACTGCAGAGGTGCGGGAACGGGCACAGGAGTCACCCGTGCCCGGGGGAATAGGGAACAAGAAAATACTTAATTATCCAGGAACATGAAAACAGGGTATAAATGTAAGCGTAAACAGGTGAAAACAATCATTAAATTAACACACAAGGCGAGGGAGACAGAAAACCAGGAACGGAATAACATATGGAATGCAAGGAAAACAGACTGGAAGACAGAATTAACAGGGAGTGGAACTGCTCGGTGCAGTTCCACTCCCTGTTAATTCTTGTTAAATCAATCTTGAAACCATCTTGGCAATGGGAGCGACTTGGTGACTTGATTTGGGCTAATTTTCCTTCATTTAATAGGTGCTTTTTGACGTATATAAACTAAGGCATTAAGATAAAACTAAGGCATTATTAATGCAGTCACCAATAACGCCAATTACTCATCCTGCCACACCAGACTAGTTTTCCTTAAAAGTTTCACTTTTACTTCCTCCAACTATTAGAAAAGTGCCAGACACTGACACATTTATCTTGTACAGTGTTCTACTGGGAGGCTATAGGCTGATACAGGAGTCCATCAGTTTGTTCCTATCATTTTTAAGGGCATTTCTAGATACCTCAAGTTGCCTGAAGACTAAAAATGAGCTGATGGCTCTCACTAAAATTCTACACTTAATACTATGATCCATTACTCACTTTCGAAACCTTAAACTTTATGACAGATCGATCAGCGTTGCCGTCATTGTCTGTCATTGTCTTTCATTATGTGATCATTCTTCATGAACACCCTCTAATCTTTGTCGACAACTTGCACATTGTAATCGGTTTAAAACAGAAAATTTAATCAGTACCTACAGTACTGCAATTGATGCTTGGGTTAACTTATAAGATATGCCTCCAGGCTATCTTGTTTGCACACCAAGCTGGGTTTTGGCAAGTAAATAGCCTTACGACTGCCTAAATAAAAGCATTGTGTCCAAAGTCGCTCAGAGACGCTCAGCCCAGTCTCGACTCTTCTCTGTCCTAGCGCCGCAATGGTGGAATGAGCTTCTTGCAACAGTCGGGACAGCAGAATCAATACCGAAAACCCACCTCTTCAAAATGCACCTTGGTACCTCGACCTCATAGCTTCCCACTAACAGAGGTCCTTTATAACAATCCTTTACGCTCTGTCTATCCTTCTTTTCCTTAAAAAAACTGTTTTGTTTGCAACTGTGGTTGGAAAGTTCAATATACATACAGACTAGTCTTTCTACTCTGTTAGATCAGCTCTTAGAATATTCAGCACTTGCCGGTATTTAGCAATAAATGACTTTTTTGGTGACTGAATGATGATTTTTATAGGAATATATTGAGTAATGTATCTTGTAAATTGCACATTATGCCATCATGGTTACTTCACAAAAAGTGAAGTAGCCATGATGGCATAATGCTGTCCTTATTCTAGGAGATTGTTGTTTGCTTGCAAGAGCTGGTGGTTAACCAGTTCAACTGTTAAAAAAATGTACTAAATGTAAGTCGGCTGTGGATAAAAGCGTCCTTTTATCCACAGCCGACTTAAAGCTAAATGCCGATAAAAGCTAAATGCTGTAAATGTAAATGTGAAAGAACAATGGGGTCGTTTCGGGCAGCCAGTGAGAACCGCTTGACTGGCCGACAGAGGTTTTGTGACAAAGACGTGTGGTCGATGGTGACTTGCCTGACATAACGGAGAGGTTAGCTCTATTGACTGGCACACCTTCAAAGCAAGAAAGAAAGAAGCATCTTGAGCACCTTCATATGAAATGTGTATCGAGGGGTTAGAATCAAACAGAGTGAGAATTGAAAAAATTTCAAAGTTTCACAGACTTCTTAAAACACCAACAGAACATTTCAGGCAAGGAATGATGACAATGAATAATTCATGAAAACATAAAGATATTAGCCGACACACTACAATAACGTCAGGACACTCACTATTACACTGAGAAACAGATCATGCTGGGAGTCTCTAATATTCTCCAGTACCTAAATAGGCAGCATATGTGTGTTTCTGTATGTTAATGTCCACTGCACAGTAACAATATTGTCATGCGGATTTAAGGAATTATCACCTTCACATTATCATCAACTGTTCCTAAACATTGTCACATTAAAATTGTAGTTTGTTTGAGAAAAACTCTGCACAGGGCTATATGTATTCCGTAAATGTAGATGTAGCTAATAGAAGAGCTGAGGAAGAAATCAGTTTAAGAATAAGCCTTGAGATCCCAAACGAGCACAATAGAGAAGATTTAGCTATAGCTAGCTTTAGTGTCTCTTCTGAGGGAGGGTAAAGTGAGCAAGGAGATAGCCTAGATAGTACTGTATTGTAGATTAAGAAAATGTGGTTAATGAGGTGTTTAAGGACAGAGGATGGAGGAAGGAGCGGGTAATAGAAAAACGTTTTTAGTGGTCAGAATATAAGAATTAATTTCTTTATGTCTTTAAGGTTGATCCAGTAGTGGGGAGAGATGTGAAAGAGATAGAAAATGACAACGGAGATAAAAACGCTGGTGGTGTGCAGAGAAGTTGAGTTGAGATCAGAAGAAGAGAACACAGGAAAGCAACAAAGAAGGAAAGATTTTGAAGATCTTTAGTGTATTACTATTTATAATATTTAGAGTAGCTTCATGAGTGATGGTCCGCACAGCAGGGCAGGAGATAACAAGGACAAATGCTATACTCTTTTAGCTATCATCGTTATTGAGGAGAAATACAAGTGTAGTATAGGAGTTATATACGAGGAAGAAAATGGTTTTGGTGGGTTTGACTATATGTTAATGAGCCTCATGGGTACCCATCATTATTGCATAACAGCTAACTCTTCCAAGTCAGGTTAAACAAAGTATGAAATTATTTATAAATATTAATGCCCTCTCCTAATGAAGGCCTGCTAATCCACCTGGGGACATGGTAGAGGAAAAGGCCTTTATCTGATTTGTTCACATTGTGGTAAATATTCATGCAGTGATAGGAATGTAACCAGACGCATTCAAGGAGACAGAACCGGTTTCCAACAAAGGGCTTATAAATATAGGTACACCCTGACACAAATGATTCACTCATGCACCAACACAAAATGACACACTTAGCCCACTCTATTTATAAGCATGTTTCTGGTAAGATAGAAGTCCACCATTGTATAATAAGTCCACAAACAATTAGCAACTTTGATTATATACTCAATATTAAAATGTGTAAAAGTATAAGTCATACTTGATAAGGTATCTCTACTATAGACTATGACCGAAATAATGTAACAGAGAGAGTGAGAGAGATAGAGAGACGCAGGCAAATAGCAGACTTTGAACCTATGAGTTAATTTTTCCTGCATAGAAAGTCTTCGTTTCAGTTTCTGCCTCCTTTCATTGCTCTTTCCAGCTCCCAGTGTAAATGATGTATTGGACATTTTAGCTGTGGTGACTGAACAGCGGTCAGCACGCAGCAAAGGTCTCACGTCTTTGACGGTGTGTGTGTGTTGAGTGATGAAATGGCTGCCTAACACACCCTGACAGAGTCCTCTGTGCCTCCCTGAGGATGCTTCAGTCATTCGGCGTACTTCTCATCAAAACATCTCTGGTAGCAGAGACATAGCTAGCTTCTCCGGGGGCTGCACAATCATCATCAGCTGTGACGATGGAAAGGCTCAGATCCCAATCTGTGGAAGACAAACAGTGCTGTCCACAGGAAAGTCTCTTGATTAACGTGCCGTGCGCGCCTTTGTTCAACTGTTCAGACAAACACCACAGGACTTAAAGCTGCCTGGATAGCTAAAAACATGTGTTATATATCGATAGGTCTTTTGCTGGTGCCTGGTTCTGTTTCATCAGCATCGTGTTCTGCTCCCCGCGCGCCTCGTTCACGCTCCTTTTAATGGGGAAACTGGTAATCAAAGTTATTGCCCCTGTACACCTGTCCTCTATTCGCAACCCCCCACCATCCACAGACAGAGTATTCTGCTTAACACTTGCTAAAGGAAAGTAAATTCCTGGTTGTGTTATAGCACCAAACTTCAGGCCCCAAGCTATTGTTGATGTTTGAAATGCATCTGTCCACCAAAAGTTGTGTCAGCTATAGCAGGACGGGTGGAAAAGGATGTGAGCCTATTTGAGCTGTAGGGGGAGGCGTAGGGAGGAATGCAAGCCACCCAGCACTCTGGCGCAAGATAGTTATGCACTCTCGGAGGTTCAAGCCAAAGCAACAAATGGTCTGTCGTGCTAGACAAATCGAGGAGCGGCTCTAACATAACTTAAAAAAACAACAAATTATTATAGTAAAAAAAATAAAGTTCAAACCATTAGTCACAAGTGATATCATCTGAACTCCAAAAGTAATCATGGCTATTTCCATTATAATATCAAAATAAGTTTACTTATCGCATTTCAGACTCCACATTCAATATACAAAAATGTAATATATCCATGATTCTGAGAGCGAGACAGCGAGACAGCGAGACAGCGAGAGAGAGAGAGAGAGAGAGAGAGGCTTGTGTCGGCTAGGTTGGCATATATAATGTAATAGCCAGACAGGTAAAACAGAGATAGTTCAGATCTCTGGCATCATGGCAGCAGATCTTAGCGGTGTTCATCAGTTAGAGCACCAGTTGAAAGTGTTGAGGCAGTGAGCTGTGTAACACAAGCTGACAGCTACTGCACGGAAGGTATTGGCACCCTGAGAGTTAAAGGACAGTGTGAGACACACAGACAACACCCTCCATAAACAAGTCATACTGGCCACCTGATGAAAGTGTTAACCTTATGGAAAATTATTTATTGTCTTTCCCCCAGCTCTAATAAATAGTTTTTACAAAGCAGCCAGCATATGGAGTCTCTGAACAGCTGCTGCTGTAGGGAAAATTTAGCTGAAGAATTCATTTACCACTTTGGTTCAACTCACTGCGACAGGGGGGGAAGCTTGTTGTGTACCCCAGTGTAAAAGCTTCTAATAAATACCCCATCAGGCAGAGTTCAGCTGCAATGTGTGTTTGGCCAGTTGATTATATATGAGCTGGAATGAGGTCTTTGTTCAGAGCGTATTGATTGGGAGACAATTGCTGTGTTCAGTCCAAGGTGACTGCAGTCAACCTGTCCTTACTTCCACAGAGAGAGCAACAACTGGGCCTCGAGGCCTGAATGCCTAAATAACCCTGTGGCGCTGTGGGCAGAGCAGAGAGCTATCACACACATGGTTCTTCCTGAACAGCCTTGCTTAGTCTAGCTAATCTTATTATAATTGCTACAGTCGTGTGTGTGTGTGTGTGTGTGCGCGCGCACACGCATATGGCTTTCTTTTCTATTATACTTGTGCTTTTCATGTAAAGCAGATTGGCATCTGGCATTATGGGTAATTTCTTTCCAAAGTATGTGGCTTCCCATCTCATCTAGTGAAAAAAAACATGCTTTGTCCCACCAAATGTCACCAACTGGCTGCCGTGATGCGTTTGTTTGGCCCTGCTTTTTTTTGGAAAGTGGCATGCATATTACTTCCCCTCCCTTCTGCTCTGGAGCAGCCCTGACAGGCACAGATCTAAGATATATGAAAAGTATTACGCCCCCCCCCAGCGCCCCCTTCCTCGCCCCCCCATCCACCAACAGCTTGTGAAGAAAGATGGCTTGTGTGGACTGGCGCCGGGTGCTGCTTGCTATTATACACAGACCAATAATGAGGATATGATTTTGTAATCCTCTTGGGCCAGCCAGGGTAGGGGGAAGAGGAGGAGGAGGAGGAGGACAAGGAGGACAAGGAGGGAGATGGGGGTGAGGAGAGGAAGGAAAGAAGGAGATAATGCATGTGTGTCAAGCTTTCCTCCCAAGTCTTCAGGCAGTGTCTAGACCCACCGGGTGACAGCAGGAGGACTGGCCCAGGGCTGTGAGACATCAGGGGCAGGATATGGGAATAAAAACGCTGAGCAGTGCGGAAACCATCAGTGATTAACTTTCTATCATTATTCATTTTCCGCAGTAGCGATAGCAAACTATTGTGTAATACATGATATGGAAGTTATGGAAGCTACGAGACCATGACAAACGAGTTCAGTGGGTTGAATAAGAATGGAAGAGATAATGTCACAGTCAATACTTTCATCTGTCATTCAACTGATTGTAAAATGATTAGGCGACTCCCAGGCAAAAGGTGGCCCGGCCTACCAAGAGTATAAGCATCTTTAGGCAAGATTTTTACCCCTACCTGCTCCTTAATACTTACCAAATACCACATTTCACAGCTAAAAGTGCGGGTGGCTGTAGGGGGAGGAGAAAAGAGGACGGCAAGCCACTCAGGTGGTGGAAGGGCATGCACTCTGGGGGTTTCAAAAGAACATTTTTGTAATGTTGGCTTCAACATTGCAAGAGTAATTCCATAAACAATTTGAGGAATGCGCTTTTACATTTGAGACTCACTAGAAATTGTGTCCCCGAGATCATTTTCATTGCAAAAAGACCACCAAGAATTAAACGAGTCAATTTACAAGCGATATATGCATAATCTGCACTTTGGGAAGTTCTCCCCCTTGACTATTCCTCTCTCTCCACATCTAGGGATCATATATTTCAAGACTGGCTGTGATAAAGTGTTGAAAGGTGCAGTATGCACACATGATAAAGTGAGCAAACAGTAGAAATAGTCTAATCCGAACCGCCCACTGGGAGTCAATCAGTCAGCAGGCCTGAGCCTAACATAAGCAGCAACAGTGGAATTAATCACCATGAATAAAGTAGGCTCGGCATTTTCTGCTCCCATTCCTCAATATGACACAGAGGAAACAAGGCTGGCACTGATGATAAAGTGCACTGTATTTGACACCTAATAAGTCTGAGGGCTGATGGATGGGCCAGACACAGGGAACAGTGGTCAGAAAGGAATGGAACCTATTTTCTGCAATGTTCTCTATCCTGGTAATAACCGTTTGCTGCACCAATCCAATTCAATCAGCCTTTTGGGTGACATCAGAATGCAGGTAGGAGAATAAGGCTGTGAAAGTCATGCCTTCCTTTTTTCTGTCACTATTTGTTCATTTTCAAGTGAAACTATATTTTTTGTAGTATTGATCAGTCAACACTAAAAGGCAATTCAGCTTGTGTAGTTGTGTTAACGCACACTACACAGGCAAAGACGGAACACGGCACAGTTGCCCCTAGTGGATAGGGAACTGTGAAGTGAACTTTCTCTCTCTTTGTTATTCTGCATAACTCAAGCTCTCATCATTATGATGCAGAGCTGCAACAAACCTGGAGACTACTCCCTACAGAAATTAAGCGACTTTGAATGAGTGACTTCTCCACAAACTTAGTAAGCATGAATTATTTTTTCTCATTATTGAAGCTTTGCCCAGGAGGACTGCTTAGAGGAAAGGGATTTTACAAATCAGTGTTGTTGACAAACTGTTTACCTATAGCTGTTCTGCTGAGCTTGGATTCCGTGTTCAATGAAACAATATGCACATGCTATGTTGTATATCTACCATGATACAATTAAATGACCATCACATTGAGGCAGTTCTATGTAAAAGGGTTCTCAATTCTTCCCATTATTGCAGCAGCATAGGAGACAGTTACAGGAAATGTTACCTAGAGAAGGGCACAGGTTTCAATTTTGAGGAGCAACTGGAGGCCATAAGCCATAGGATATAACTTTACAGACAAATTAAATATTTTTTTATTATTGACGCCAGATGGGAACCCTGAGTTACACTGGGATGGCTTACTGAGCTATAAGCTTAAGAGTGTGAATAGCTACAACACACCTGCCTACTGACAATGCAAATAGCTTGCATGTGGTCATAAAATGTCAGTGATTTCAAGTTCGTTGGTTTAGGTTGACTGAAAAACAGAAAACCGCAACACACACACACACAAACCACAATATAGGCTACTGTAGACCTACATGGTTTTCACTTTAGGTCGACATTGCACTTTAAAGCCTTATCCACCTGACTTGTCTTCCTATGGACTGTAGATGAAAGAGCTGCTTTGATGTCAATATAGACCCTGTTCACTTACATAGCTGGAATCACCTGAGGCTAAAAGAACCCTCCAGATGCCGTCATTCAGTGGTCAGTAGCTTGTTTGTGTGTTAGACCCAGCTCTATGGATCCCCACCTTACCCACAGCGAGTGCAAGCATATTCGATTTCAAAACGCCAAATGGCTAGCAAAAGGAGTTAATCGATAAAAGAAAAACCTTCACAAAAAAAAATCAAAACTAACTTTAACCTGAGCTGTAGATGAGAGAAAACTAACCTTATTTCAAATACTTACCAGGATCATGCACTGGGTAAAGAATTCGTTTAGCGTTGCAGCGGTGTCTGTGTGTAAATAAATTGTAACTTCTCTAACCTCTGCTGTGTTCTAAGGGGGAAACTTTTGGATGGTACAGGGCCTTAATATTGAACCTTTATTTATTTTTCACTGCTTTCTGAATCTGTTAAACCTGGTCACTCGGCTAGAGACATGATATCCTTTAACCATAGAATTGTCCAGGATAGTCCAGGAGGGGATAGAGACAGAAGATAAAGAATCATAATTGAGGCCTTCGGTTAACGGGAGTTATGAGTTAGAGAGGTTAGTGGCAGAGGTACCAAGGTGGATTCTGTATGTGCATTTATTCAGTTAAATGCACACCCTGTTCGGTGTGCACACACACACACACACACACACACACACACACACACGGGCAGATGTACCAACATGTAAGTGCCACAACGAGCATCTAAAAACATGGCAGGGTATGTACAAACAGGCTAAAACCGCATTCTGCCTGCCGCAGGAGCACGGAATGGCAATTTGCTCTTTCCCTACTCATGCATATGCATTCATGGGAAGGTTGAGGGCAAAGTGGGAGTTTCGTGCAAAAACATGGGAGGAGATGCGTAAGGAGGGACTGATTACTTATTCCACTGTATGCATGAAAACTTAGGGGTTAAATGCATGTCTGTTTTGCGGTGAAATGTCTCTGCCTCTTAGGTGTAAATGGTGTAAAAAGGTGTAATCGTTATTTGCTAATGTCGATACCCTTATATTCCATATTCATTTAATTAGAAAGACAAGTTTATTGACATTGGTAGTTGTATCTTACTGTACCTCGGTCAGAACACGCCTTTTATCAGGGCTCACTCCATCACGACTGAAAATGTTTACTTTGAGATAATTTGCTTTGTTTTTTTTATTTTTAGGAAAATTGCATTTCACTTATAGAAATAAATGGTAGGGACAATTTAATGGTCCCTTAATATTGGTTGGGACATGGCCCTACCGTCCTTATCCAAACCTACACCTATGGACACAGGCCAAGGAGAAGTGCTGAGAGGATATTTGCCACAAGAATGACTCTTTTTCAATTGAGAGAATAAGAAGTCATCAAGCGTTACAGATTAAGCAGTCATGCAGTAATACAGTTACTGGAAGAAATTAGAGATAATATCAAACCACTGACTCAGCAAACAGGGCGCCACAAATTACGGTTAGAGGACGGTGACGTGCTGATTATGCGATCAGCTGCAGGCATCAAACGTAAAATGAAAAGGCACATCGTGTGCTTTCTGCGGACTGGCCGAGTCGCTGTTTAAGCTGCGTTCTCTAACATACCTATATCTGCCCCTCTGTGTGTAACATCTTGCACTTTTTGGGCAAGACAACTGACACCTTCTTTATGATTGGTTCATGATTTGTGACATCACAAACGGTGGCAGCATAGTACTTCCCAATGGCTTTGCTCAGTGGCACAGTGCAAGGGATGCAAGGGAACCACGGCTTATGGGCTGCGGCACCTTGGCAGTTGGCTCTGCTTGCTAATGCGCAGTACGATCGACAAGGCTGAAGAAAGGAACGATAACCATCAAATATATATTGATCCTTTAAAAAAAATGATATACAGAAGAACCATGAGCATTATGAAGCAACATGTGAGCCAAGTGTGGCACCTGACAAAAACAATAGTGTAGCAGTAAAACCGATTGCAATGTTTTGAATGAGTCTGTCAAGTCGATTCTTCCAGGTGCAGTACCAGTCACCACATAACACAGCTGCTTCGAGCCTACAGTCAGAGCCTGCCCCACTGAGTAAACCGCACAGTTACCATTCAATCCCCATGCCTACATTTCTTAACATTTATATTTGGCATGTCATTAAGACAGATTGCATGTTTTCCACCAATATTCCCAGTCCTTCTGTCTGCACCTGTCATCAAGCAAGTCATCTGGGTCCACTCTGTAACGGACCAACCCTACCGTTGCTTGTTATTACTCACATGTCACCATCCTTCATTAAATATTGCTTAATTTCCAGGAAAAAAATAGGCCACGTCATTTCACTCAAATAAAAAGGTCCCAATGTGTAATTTAAAACCCAATGAGATCTAGGCAACTGCATATACTGTCATCAGTCCATAAATACAGTCCTTGTTGGATAAATAATTATTGATGAAAGATGTCAGTTTTGTCTATGTATGCCAACAAAGCAACATACTAATATATAAAACACAAGATTCCTTATTACAAGCATATGGGTTATCATCTAACCCGTCCTATGTGCAATCTCACTCTTCATCCAGATTACATTTTACATTTAAGCATTTAGCATAAGCTTTTATCCAAAGCGACTTACAATTAGTAGCCTAAATTACTTCACCTAGAATTTTCACAACATTACTGGAAAGTGTATCATTCGCTACTCAAAACAATTAATATTTACAATAATCTAATCTTGCACATAGATTAGCCCATAGACTCATTACTTGTTGGTTTCACTGACCACCACTTCCCGTTAACAAAACTACTCTTTTAAGCATTTTAACATTTTATGTGAGATTTTGAAGGATTTTTAAAAGAGTTATTGGCGGGGGAAAAAAAGCAGATTTTGTGTCACGTCCAAGATTAGAATTTTTTGCCAACAGTACACAGATTACTCTGCAACCCAGATTAGATCCACAATACACGCCTTAGAAACAGAAATACATCAGTTAGAACATCAACTACACACCAGTGACAACCCAAAATTGAAAATTATTACAGAAAAGGAAATAAATATATCGTGTTAACTGACCTTTTGTGGTGGCTGCCCCCAACCTTTGGAACAACTTACCTTTGCAAATTAGAGTTGCACAGACCCTGCAAACTTTTAATTCACTGTTAAAGACACTGTACACTGGCCTTTAAACTTAGTTGACTTTTAAGCATGTTTTATGTCCTGTCGCTGTCGTCTTGTTTCTTTTCTTGTATGTTTTTGTGTTTCTTTTATTTTTCATATCTTTTTTTCATTTCTTTTTCTTATTTCAATTTTTCATAACCTTGTTTTTGCTCATTCATGCATTTGATATTTTATATTGTTCAGCACTTTGGTCAACCGTGGTTGTTTATATAAATAAAGTTGACATTGAAATCATTATTTATGGTTTACAAACAAGGCTGGTTAAAGAGCTGATTAAAATTCACTCTGTAAGGCTGCTGGACAGGCTGGTGGAGGAGGTGTGTGCGTCCCTGCCAGGTGGATGGCCTATTTTGGCCCAGGCTCTTGCTAAAAAAGGCTGCTGGCAGTCCCTGTATAAAGTGTCAATAAGCGGACAGGGGACCGTGTTTATGGTGCTGCAAGGGTGATGTCAAGGGCTGGGCCAACTTCTTTCTTGGAAGCATTATATTATTGTTCCTAAATAGTCAACAAGAACTTTAAACTGATTTTTCTTTGGTAACATCTTGTTTGGGACTGCAAAACTAGCAATACGGAAAACCAGGAGTTCAGAGTACAGAGTCAGGTGTCAACGGACCCTGTGATGTGAATATATGCTTCTCTCAGCTCGCCTCAGGGTTTGCTTAGCATTTTATAAACTGACGGACAATCTGAGGACTTTTATATCTACATGGGGTGTGGAACTACTGTGTTTATTACAGGATGGAACTCTAATACTGTACTTCACAATACTTATAAGTGCTATGGTTACATTCATATATTTATTCTTTTATTTTTTATTATTTCTATTTATTTATGTTTTTTGTTGTTTTATCTAAATAAAAAATCTCCATTAAAGGATTTTTTAAATCTCTCAGTTATTCACTCACAACTGGAGTAGGCCGTCCACAATACATAATAATTTTGCTTACAGTATATAGAAAAGAATGGAATAGTGTGTCGGGCAAAGATTTCCATTAGTTAAATCTCCTCTTTATGCAGCTTTCCATTTACTGTGAAACATTACACAAAGACAGTGGTACCAGGTGGGGTGTTTTGTCTCTGAAGACATTCTTCAAGGCAGTAAACGACTTGTTTATGCTCCAAATGTCTGTGGATGTCGCCATCTGAGTCAGGAGGAATTCATGTGTCGGCATATTGTCATGGATACGTAGAGTGGACATGAGGCTTGCTGTTCGCATAGCATTACAATGGATTGGTAGCTCTGTCTGTAGGGGATTGGTGGAAACTACACTCTTATATACTGTGTGTGTGTCTCTGGCTGACATCATCACTTTGTCCGTATTAAGTAATTATGAGACACTGTGTTTGAGTGGAATTGTTGAAAATTAGAAGCTTTAGTCACAGTAAAACTAGTTTGACTGTGTGTCTTTCTCTCTCTCACACTGTTAACAAGGCCTTCTCCCTCTGCCATAACAAAATTTTAGAAAGAAAAGAGTTAAACAGGGTGCACAGGGTAAAGCAGGTTGCACTTAAAGGTAAACAAAAGAAATACCTTGCGTGTGTAGAAATAAGGTGAACTCTCGACTGTCCGTGACGTGTCAGACCAAGTGTGCCTCATAACAGAACTGCTGCTGCATGCGAACACACACACCTATGTTTGCGCATGTGTGTGTGCGGGGCGGGGGAGGGGTGTACACATGCATACTAGGGAACACAGGGTAGTGCCACTCTTGTGCTCCCCGGACTTTGGTAACCAGATACCGCGTTGACTGGTTATTCATCATCCTAGCTCTTATCGCACCTCTCTCCCTCCCTCCCCCCCCCCCTCTCTCTCTCTCTCTCTCTCTGCCACAGCTTCAGTACAGAGGCTTGTCGCCTTTCGGGACTCGGGGGGCATTGTTCCCAGATAGGAGGAAAGGAGGGCGGATAAATAAATATAAAAGATGAGGAGGTGGAGAGAGCAATAAGAGGTGGAGAGATGAACGGAAGAGAAAAAGCTGATAAACAGAATGAAGAGGAGTGGAGGAAATACGCAGAGGCAGGAACGGGCCATCGAACCTCTGTGGCGCCAACGAACAGGTTCATTAGGCCACTAAGATGTCTACATATTACAATTTAGTCATTTATAATATAATATAAACACTCCTCAGTTGAACACATTTCTGCCCAAGCTCACTGCTTATGTTTGGACTAAATAGCTGTATGGGGTATTGGTGGAGATGAGTGCCGTTCAGCACTTGGGTGTGGAAGGGACATGTGCTTTTTCAAAATAACATTTAATATTATTAATTATTATTATTGTATTATTAATTAATTCATTCTGGATACAAATAGAATAATGTCCAATTTAGCCAAATTGGACATTATTCTAAAAGTGAGCAGGTAGGTATATGGATTTTACTCTTTCAGTACTTCATTGTCTCTCCTATGTCATCCCACTACCTCTCTGCCCATGTGAGCCAGCAATTAGACTGCCTGCTCACACTTGCAGTTCCAGATGAAGGTTCACAATGTAGACAATTTGTCGAGGCCATTTCTCGGCTTAATGCCCTCTGAGATACTGTGCTCTCTTATCCATCACTGTCTTCAGTTAGGTTTTTATCTTGAAGACAGTGGGAGGGAGGGGGGGAGTGGAGAAAGAGTGAAGAGAGAAAAGAAGAAGCGAGAAGATGCAGAACTCTGAATTATGCGGAGGAATGATGCGTTGGATGGTCATTGCGCGAGATCAAAAGCCTATAGCTCCCCGCATGTGTGTGTGCAGTGTAGCAGCCTGGCCAGACACAGAGCGGAGGGTCGTAAATATACACTAGCTCCTTTGATGGATGCGGCCCCTGAATTGAGACACACCCATATATGCCTAGTACTGGAGAAGTAATTCCCCATCTTGGATTCCACAGTTCTATTAGCGCCAGTATTGAGAGCGAATGACTCTTCAGCGCAACTTCTCAAGTTGAAACCGACTTATGCCTTCCCCTTATGTTTACTCAACCACACTAGATGAGCTATGTTTGTTGTCAGGTAACCAGACTGTTACTGCTTGTAGCTGGCTACTGGCTTTGTAGAGAATGCACTTAAACATTTTTGTTTCGAATAAACATTTTCTTTGAGTACCTATAAAGCTTCTTTCCTGGGGGGGGGGGGGGGGGGGGGGGGGGGGGGGGGGGGGGGTGGGGGGGGGTGGGGGTGGGGGGGGGGGGGGGT
>JAOEHI010028456.1:0-57249 GCA_025447815.1 Percopsis transmontana | reverse complement strand
TAATGTTGTGCAAATTCATAGGTGAAGTAAACTTGTTACATAATGCTGTTAACAAATGTACTAATTGTAAGTCGCTTTGGATAAAAGCGTCTGCAAAATGCTTAAAATGTAAATGTTATGTTTTTTTTAAATAGGATCAGGGACTAAAACAGCAAAGCATTTTGTATAAGATTCTAATGATGACGCTTACTGACGTGCTTTATATATATGCAATCTACACATGGGACTTTAGATATCCATAACTTTGGGCACTGAGCAATTGCGTCCCCTGCTGGCTGCAGGCAGTATACCAGTTTAGTTTAGTTTAGGAAAATACAAAACTTATAGGCACCACTGTGCTCCATTACAGCTGTCTGTTCGCTGAGCTCCTAGGACGATAAAGATACTGTTCGATTTTGTCCACTTGCTCTAAAAGTGGCGCTGATGAGTCGAACACACATCGGGCAGTAGTAGGTAGCGCCGGAGAAGAAGAAGCTTTGCGTGTGAATAATAGGCTGCATAATATGGTTTGAATCAACACGGAGATAACAGCGGAATATATATTTTCGATAGCAATCTACCTCCACAATATTCTTCCTTATCTACTAATTGGCGGCTGGGCACGAAGATGAGAGGAATGTGTTAGTGAGAGAAAGAGTGGGGCAAGGAGGAGCTGGGCGAATTAATGTGCTGCGGCGGCTCTTACCCGTTTTAAATATATATATATATATATATATACACACTTGCTATGGGAGTGTTTGGTTTGTGGTACCTTCTTATCAAAGTCCTTGTCCCACATGTCATTGATGGTGCAGCCTGCTCCTCTCATCAGCAGAGCCCCCGTACCAAACAGGGTGAGCATGCCCAGATCTGGGAGGCACCCGGGGTCTGCAGCCAGACCAATACTCCAGGCGCAAGGCAGGTACAACAGCCATGTCCCTACATCCCACAGAGAACACCACAGAGCAAATAAATAAAACCAGGAGCAGGGCTATGAGCAAAGAACTGAATTTGACGATATAGAGCCACTGTCGTCCGGCGGCCAGTCTATGAAGGATTCCATTTTAACCTTCCACTTAAAGGATTTCACCAATTAGTTCCTGCCTTAACTTAGTTAACGTTACACCCCCAGAATCCCACATTTCTGGCCCCGCTCACTCTTTAGGTTTGAAATGCAACTGTAAAATGTACGTGGCTGTGTAGAGGGACGGGGTGCGGATCGATCTAAACCTATAGAGCGGTAGGGGTGGATAAGAGAGAGGTGCCAGCCCTTTGGAGGGGCATAGCCTACTCCGTCAGAGATAACCAACATCCCTGCTCAAAACAAAAACAACAATGTAATTGTACCACTGTTGAATGTATGGCCTATAAAGATGTGCTAGTCAGTAAACATGTCCTTGGTGGGACAGCAATACATGTCATGCAGAAATAGCAGCTATTTTATAGTGTCTGATTATGTACAAAACAGAAAAATATGAGTTGTATAAACTATACAAACCAATGGGTTTATCCAGTCTCATCAATCTGAGGTATGGCCGGAGCACAGCTGGTGCTGAATTTACGACAACAGCAGCTGACACACCGAACGCTCTTCTCGATACCTCAGCGCCCTGTAGTCTGACTGGTGGACGGAACACTGTCCTTCTATGTGGAAAAACGTATTTTGACTCGGCCCAATGTCCTGCCCTTCTGTCATTGTGGAAAGAGCAGTTGGAGAGACAGGGGAGGTAGGGAAAGTAGGTCACAGGGTGTACCCTCCTCAAAACTTTCAAAGTGAGCTGGCTGGTCAACATGGTGTCTCTGAAGTCAGTTAACCTTTTCCCACAACTGTCACATCTAAAAGAAGGCCCATCTCAGTCGAATGCAATGGTCCCTGGAACAAAGGCCTGTGGCACACAATAGGACTATTTTGCTGACAATATGTGTTCCTTTTGCACACCTCCTATTGTAGAATGGTGGTGGTAGAGTGTGTGAGTTGAGGCAAGTTGATGAAAATTGTACCGTCTCATTAATGAAATTCGAATTCTGTACATATAGGCGCACCTATCCTAATATATAGTGTAATATTAGGTGTGCTAAAAACTTACAGCGATGCAGAAATAAAGATAATAAACCAGGAACATGTCAAATGCTCCGTTCTCCGGTACGTCGGGGAAATTAGTCCGCTAGAAACAACAACCAAGATAGGAAAATCAAGGCAGTGTTCTCTCACCTTGATAAAATCATTCTGTTCTATTAAATAATAGGAACATTTTAATATTTTAACTAGTAACCGACTACACCCCTTCAATATACAATTCAATTTGAATTTACTCAAAACCTGAAAAATATAAACTTAAATATTCTCTTAACCGTTCACTTTTTTCCACTAGATGGGGATAGACGTTCCTGGGTATTGTTATCCCCAGATACTTTATGTATTCAGCTTTATGATAAATCATACTGATATGGTTTCACGATGATAGGACCCCTGTAGTTTTCAAAAGATTTTGGATGGAGGTTAAATAAATAACAATTTCTATGTCTATGGGTACTAAAGCATACATGTTATTACAAAATAAAGGTTCTTGTTGCATTTCATTAAGGAAACACGTGAGTGAGTTTTCTCACTGATTAACTACCAGATCAAGTAAGTGTATTCTTAATATAAAGAGGATGTATTTATGTAATCTCCGTTTTTATATTTTAGTTTGTCCGTAGACGGAAATGATTGTGAAGTTGCATGAGCGCCTTTTTACCAAAGCGGAAGAAGGTCGGACAGCACTGTAGAGAGCGCAGCAATCGCGGGAAAATGGTGAGCCCCGTGTTGTTTTTACTTAGGTAACGTTAATCTGTCGTTCCAAATTTCGCACATCACTTTTCTGATCGTATAGAAGTGCGCGTGTATTCATGCGTGTATCCACTGAGCTCCTAAGCAAGTTTCCTTTTCCTTTCCAAGTTGACTCGTCATGAAAATATTTACCCCCCATTTCACTTCCTTTCTATGTCTTCTCCCAGTGTTATTAGACTATAGGACTAACTTGCTTGCAAGTAAGATCACATGGAACGTTTTTGCTTTCTGTTTCCGTTTGATGAGTTTTATACTTTTTTAGATATCATTTTTTTCGTGTTTTTTTGTAGCTACGTTGCAGTGTAAACATTTGTGTTTTCAACGTGTGCGTGTACAAACTTGAAAACGGATGATTTTATTGTGCTTTGGAGTTATTTATGAATTACATAATGACATAATTATAACATCTGCTCTGCAATAAACCCCCCAGGTATCTAATTTCTGACCTAAACTATGGCTCTGGAAGAGATGAAAAAAGGTATGATGGTTTCAACCATAATTGATCACTTTGTTAAAGGGCCATACTGGAGAAAAGTTGGACCCCGTCACACACATTGCACAGAGTTCGAGCATTTCACCCAATTGTGTGTCTTGGATGCATATTTAAATACAATAATTTACCTAATTTTAAGTTGTATTGCTATTGGAATACCCCACCCACAACAGGTGCTTTGAAAATATAGAGCTTACATGATTCCATACTAACGTTGATAATATGATACTTACCTGACATCTTTTGTAATACATATCGGATGACAATCATTTGGTCTGTAGGTGAGTTTGCCTGTTTTCTTTTATTACAGATTCGAAGCACCCCGCCAGCAACCTGACCTATAATGAAGCTTCTTCTCAACAGTCTCCAAATCATTCGTTCCAATGTAGTCACTGTGTCCTCATCTTCAAATCCAAGCTTGTCCTATTGGACCACGTCAGCAAGGCACATGGCCACATTATGCAGGATGCCCTCCATTGTGTTGGTTCTGAATCTCCCGGGAGAGAAACGGAATCGAACCCCAGCACTGCCAATTCAGATGACGATTTTGCATCATCGTCACAACCACAAAAATCAAAACATAAGCAACAGAGAAAAGAGAGTTCCTCTTCTCTCAAGGCTACCTCAAAACCCATATTAAAGGACCTGAGAAGTTACCTGAAGCAATCAGGAAAGATAACCAATTACCTGACACCATCTGTATCAAATGTGACGTCTCCAGCAATGAATTTGAAATCAACTAGGCAACCAGCAATGCCAAATGATGCCGAAGGAACACTCTTTTTGCAGGAATGTCCTGCAGGCTCCAAGCCAAACAATAATGGTGTGTTGAAAATCACTGCAACCTCTTCAAACGACCTTCGCAAACAGGACGGACAATATCTTCTGTTGCCCGACCCCTGTTGCGCCATTAACAATACATCTTGTAAGCCTGACCTGTCTGATGGTTTAAAAGAACCAATTTTATCCAGAATGGGCAAGCGCACCTATTCTGACAGCTCTGTAAGTACACCGGCTAAAAAGTACAAGCAAGATCAAGTGCAGGCTGAAAGTACAACAGTTAAATCAACGTTATCAAGCTCCAACTTTACTGTTGACTTTAGTGACGACGATGAAGAAGAAAGCAAAGTTACTGGATCTGAACTGGATGGTAAAGCTCATCTGGCAAACACAGACAGCCCAAAGATTTACCATTGTAAACACTGTTATTACAATAATGTGGCGCGCCACAGAATGGTTACCCATTACGAGGATGTCCACCCTTACATCAGGTGTAAATGGAAGTACATTCAGGATCCAAAGGATCACAGTGCTACATTCCGATGCCTAGAATGTCCAGTTGAGTTTTCTGATGCACATACCCTCACTGAGCACTACACAAAGAGCCACCCTGACACCCCTGACATCTTCCCCAAGGAATCGCGTGAGATTGACTTGGTATTTAAATGCTTCGTCTGTCCATTTACAACACAGCTTCGTCAAGCCTTGAAAGAGCATTACCGAGAAAAACATCCACAAAATATGATAAATAATTCCTTGATGTACTATAGGTATTCTGCGAAGAGAGGCAAGGAGTCCTCTAGATCTGATGACGTTTCTCTGAAGAGTGTTCCAACACCCAATACAATGAAAACTACAACCTCACCTGAAAGTCCCACTTCGAAAGGAATGAATGTGGATTTGTATAAATGTCAGAAGTGCACATTCAGTTCTAAGTCAGCAGTTGCTATGTTGGTCCACTACCAAAAAACTCACCCTAAAGCTGGAGTGACACTTGATAAAATCAAACAATCACATTTTGTTTCATCAGACATTGAGCCAACAGTGTCAACTAAGAGTTCAACATATTCAAACACAGATGTTTTTAATGAAGTATCGCACGTTTCTCACCAAAAGACGCTCCCAATGTCTCTAAAGAACATTTGTGTTGTGCCTGAGGTGTCACCAGAAAAAGAAAAAAAACTGGATTCAGAGATTGACTCAAACCAAAATAAGGCTTCCAAACTTAAGGCTGGGGAATCTCCAAACAGCTCACTTAGTTCCTTAGGTATTGAACCGGAAGACAAAGACAAACATGCTATTTTTAGTCATGAAAAGACTCAACGTGGTATTCGGAAAAGTACATCTGTGGAAACACATATTTCTACTGCAGAGGTCCAACGTAATGCCAAGATGTCCACAGGATCACCTAAGAAATATGACACTTTCCCAAAGTTTTACTGCCAGGTTTGTGATTATACCCATCACACAGTCAGAGGTGTTATTGGTCATCAAAGTTCAAAACACATGAAGCATTTTACAATTGAAGAAACCATGGCGTATAATGCTCAGGTGCAGAAATGGCAAGCTCAAAGTAAAGGTGAAACCTCAAAAAATCCTTCAAGTTGTTCTAATGTTCCAAAGCATCTAGTAGATGGTGAAAACTTCAAATCTCAGCAGAAAGACGAGTCTACAGCAGACACACTGGCATCTAGTTCTGATGCCTATGAACATCCAGAAAACCTGTTCTACTGTCAGAACTGCAACTTCGGACACCCATCTATAAAAGGAATATTGACTCATCAAAACATCAACCACCGTGGTGTTAAACGGACAGCTGCTCTGGTGTTTGGTTATACTGCAGTTATTCGTGGACAAATTAAAGCTGCTCAATCTGAAAGAAGAAAATCCCCTTTTAATTCTGGTCTGCCTCTTCCACTTTTGGATAAAGATGATGAAAGCATGTTATTTTGCTTCATGTGCAACTATGGACATAAATCTTTGAATAAGGTGATGGCTCATATAAAGACGAAACATCCCAGATTTGAGGTTGATTCCTCTCAAATCATTGAGTATTCTTCCAAGATTCATTATCAAATAAGGAAATCGCATCAGACGGCAAGTTCAGTACAAGCACTGAAGCAGATGCCCCTTGATCAAAGCAAAAATGAAACTCCAAAATCAAGTCACCATAGAAAATCATCCTCGGAGGACTCTGCAAAATCGAGGTTACTCACGTGCTACAAATGCACATACCAATCTCCACGTGTCTATCTCTTAAAAAGGCATTTATATAAAATCCATAAGACCAAACACACCGTTGCAGATGTTTTGCAAATAGCCTTTGATGCTGGATTATTACAGGCAGGTTATCATTGTGAGTGGTGTGTTTATTCCAGCAAAACTGCAACAAAACTCCATCAGCATTGCCAGAAACAACACGAATCCCGTAAAATTAGCATCGAGCACATAAAGGCTCGGTTGCATGTAGGCCTTAAAGGTTTATCCGCTAAAAGGAAGAAAAGTCAAGATCCTCTCGTAACATCCCCATCTCGGAAACTTGAAAAGAATAAAAGGAAGGCCTACCCTTGTCGAGCGTGTTCCTTCAAAGGAAGTTCACTGCAGTCTATCGCAAGTCACTACCACGCTGTTCATCCTTGGTCTGTAAAAGAAGATGGCTCTGTCCTCGACGTCATCAGTAGCAAAGTGCTGAGTGTGAACAGCGAGGAAGAATCTGAATGTGTCCAACAGGAGTTGCCAGAAACATTTCAGAGTTATCAGGTGCCGATTGACTTTGAAACACAATTGGAAAATTCAACAGCCCCCTCTAAGCCCAACCAGTGCCGTATCTGTTCTATGCTTTTTTCCACCAAACATGGTCTTCACATTCACTATGGAATAAAACACCCAGATTGCCAAACTGACAGTTCAGATTTAGACAAAGTGGAACCAAAAAAACTGACACGCACCCTTATGTTCAAATGTCAGTGCTGTACCTATGTAAATACAAGTAAGCATGGAATTCTTACCCACTGCCAGATGAAGCATCCCTCTTTCAGAGCAAGGGCAGAAAAGCTTCAAACTGATGAAGTAGAGCTGCCTAATATAAATGTGTCTAGGAACAAACGTGGATCTACGAATGTTTTTAGATTTGGTGGGTACAGGTGCAAAATCTGCCCAGTAGCTTGTGTGTCATTGAAGGATTTAAGAGGACACTACGAGCAGGACCATAATCAATCTAAACCAAACTTGCTCAAACCTCTTCCAAAACATTCAGCGGTAAATAACAACCTTTCTAGGTACCACAGCACTCAAGGCTCAATATTAAAGGCTCTCTTCAAAAAACCAAAATCTGCTGCAATGAAATGTAACTTCTGCAGATTCGCCTGCAAAACCAAAATGGACCTCACTCGACATTTAAATATTTACCACAAAAATGCATCTAATGAAGAGAGGAACTGTGTGTACAAGTGTTCCCTGTGTTCTTATTCATCTCCCTTTCTAAAGTATCTTGCCAAGCATTATACCCGGCAACATGGAAAGACAGCCTTCCTGACTTACTATGTACCACTATTCAAACAGAAGATGAAGAAGCTGGTATCACCAGACCATGCTTCAAGTCTGCATCCAGAAGGGACTTCAGAGACATGTCAACAAAGCACACCTGCAACAAAAAGACCCAAAAAGCCCAGCTTAATCCACAAGTGTCAACTGTGTTCTTATACAGCACGGATTAAAAGGTACCTGGCAGGCCACTACAAGAGAACACACGGCTGGGCTGCATTCAAAAAACACTACGTTCCGCTGTACAAGCAACAGCAGGCGAAGTACAGCAAACTGCTCAAAGCGCCGGAGGCTCGGTGCATAAAATGCAAGTTACAGTTTAAATCGCTTCGGCTGCTTAGTGTCCACTACACTAGTGTTCACAAGTCAGACATCAGGGCGGACTTCACCTTGGAGGAAGGTTCACAGCTTTACAAGTGTGGCCACTGCCATGCTCAAATCAAGAGCATCACAATGCTCTGCGGTCATCTAGAGCGTCACAGAGAGATTTCACCTCTTCGTGTAAGTGGCCTACTTTTGTCAGCGTTCAACCCCATCATTCTTTATTAAATGCTCAAGCGGGCGTGTGCATTGTCTATGTTCTCATCTACAGCGCAAATGTGAAGAGAAATTGACGGAGATCCAGACTTCAGAGGAACCCGCCCCACAGAGCGTGACGGAGGTGGAGGCGATCGCCTTGCCGCGGAGTCTTCCTGCATCACTGTACAAGCCCCCTGGCCCAGAGGAACAAAATGTGGAATCTAGAAGAGCTAAGGATTGTTCTTGTCAACTTTGTGGGCGGACCTTTATGTCATTGACAGGTTTGCGTAACCATGAGCGCAGTCACGCAGCCATTGCTGCGCTCCGGCGCTCTGATGCCCTGCCAGCCTCACCATCAAAACACCTGTAAGAGGGATTAAAATCAATTCAAGTGGTACATCTTTGTGAGACCGTTGTATTTTTTTTAATTATTTTTTTAAAGCTAATTATTTTCTTTTATATTAACAGCCTAAACAAATACATCAGCTATCATGCTGGGTCTCCCAAACCTTTCCGCTGTGAAATTTGCTTGCATCGGACCACACTCGTCTATCTGTTGAAAAAACATTTAAAGAGAAAGCACAAAGGTAAGAAAGCATAATGTGACATTGAATACTATAAGTTTGCTATGCATGTTAATGTTCAAATCGCTAATGGCAAATTAATTATGATTCTGGTTCTTGAAGGCCCCATATCATTCAATTCATTTTGGACAGACTTTTCTCCCCACGAGCTGAACATGCTGCTACAGTTGGTGTTGCGCTAGCATGTCCTAACTTGATTAGATATGTGAGGAGTGGAAGGATAGGTCAGAGGTGACTGGTTACAATCCAGAAGTTATGTCACACCCGGGGCCAAGTCTGACTGGCTGGTTTTTCAGCATAATTTTGAATAAATGAAATGTTACAAAGACTTAAACAAGTCCAGCACTGTCAGGTCCTTTCATACAACACAACTCTCATCACAAATGGCTATTTACAGCATTTAGCAGACATTTATATCCAAAACAACTTTCAATAACTCACCTTCATCCACATGTTGTAAAGCTACCTTTTCCTGCCTGCAGGTAGTCATTAGTCTTTAAACCCATGCCTTGAGCTTATTGAGTTTCTGAATTAAAGTGAGGGCTTGTAATCCTGCCCACATTGAGTGGAGTTTAGCTTTTTACACAATACTAGATTTCACACCAATGCTGTTGACTGGAAAGTAAAAATGTGTCTAACTTACAAATTAATTAATTCATATTATGTGCTCCTCAGATGAATGTCTAGATATTACCAGCAGTTCTGCTGAGACAGCCAGCCGCACTAAGAGGAGATCACAGAGTGAAAACAGACGGACATTAACGTCAGACCTTCAGGAGGGTAAATTGGTTGATTTTGAAAGCAAAAATGGCACCTAAATATACAAGTAATGTATGGATCTCTAGAGCACGTGGGGAAAATTGTGAATAGGTTAAGATACTTTTTAAGATGCTACAATATTACTTCGCTTATATCCCAGGATTTCCCCACAGTTGTAGTTTAAATAAGATGTACATTTTGATGCAAAACAAACATTGTTGGTATCATTGATACTCCAAAAGAACTATCAAGTTATGTGTTTGGCTGTTGTTACCTTCCTTTCATCGTTACAATTGTGTACAAGAGTGTAATTTTATATTTAAATTTGTGATGTAATGCACTACTTTTCCTTCCGCCTGATAGACGGAACATACTCTGAGCCCCCAGACATACAGCGACAGTTAAATCACTATAGCCTGGTGGCGCAGGCGAGCGCTTTGCCACCTGGGAAACTGAAGGAGCTTAAACCACCAGAAGACAAACCGATTCACTGTGAGTTATGCAACTTCACCACAGAACACATGTCAAGTGTTCGACGGCATTATCGCAACCGTCACAGCAAGAAGCTGCTCCGGTGCAAAGACTGCTGGTTTGTCACCGGTTCGAGGTAAGCTATTGCAATGTGTACCTATTTTTATTTTTTTATTTTTGCATTTATTTTAATATTTCACTAAAGGCGACCCACATTTGTGTTTTCTCTCGCTCGCTCTGTCTGTCTCTCTGTCCCTCTCGTGCCCTTCATCAGGCAAACCTTGAAACTGCACAGAGAGACGGGTCATTCTAACTGCCCCTCGGAGCCTACCCATCAGAAAGTTCTGCGATGCCCTCTCTGTCTTTACCAGACTAAGAACAAAAACAACATGATAGATCACATTGTCCTTCATCGTGGTAGGTTAACGCAACAAAGAATCCATGTGAATGTGAATGGCAAGTGACCTCGCTTGGCACAATTTTGTGCCTATCGCACTGCAGTAACCTGTGTTCAAACTGTATATGGTGCTGAGGCACCATCACTTTGGAACTTTGTTTTATTCACTGAATCAACTGACGGCTGGTTCTGTTGTTTTTTTGTTTTTTGTTATTTTTGATTCCTAGAGGAACGTGTGATACCGATAGAAGTACGCCGACCCAAGCTGTCACGCTATCTGCAGGGCATCGTCTTCCGCTGCCATAAGTGCACTTACACAAGCGCCAGTGCCGAGAACCTGTGTCTGCACATTCAGAAGCACGATGACGTCAAACCGTACAAGTGCCGACTGTGTTACTTTGACTGCACTCAGCTCAGCGAGTTGGAGGCACACCTGTGTGATAAGCATCAGGTAAGGACTGGCGATGCCCTGTCCCAGTGTTCTACAGGAATACCTTTTGAAAAGAATACGGCTTCATACACTTTTGCCGATGAGCCCTACAAAGACGCGTAAATCACAAATGTATACAGTAGACCTATAAACGACCACCAACATCATTGAAAATGAATGTTATATTTTCGTATTAAAGATTACCAACCAAATTAGAAATAATGGGGGGAAAAAATATTAAAAATACTGCTTTGGGTTCCTGGCCCATGGTTTGGGGAACCACTGCTTTAAAGCTATATCATAATAAGAAGTCTTGACAGTACTTCCACAAATATCAAACTTAACAATGGCTTAACAAAAGCCTTTTTCACTTCACTTTTATACAGAGAGTAATTACAATTTTCAATATGGTATCCTTTCAATAGGTCATGAGAAATCATGAACTGGTGGGCCAGATCAATGTTGATCAGCTGGAGGCGAGGGTTGACCGGCCGTCCGATGGTTTATCTTCGTCAAAGCAGCTAGATGACGAGGATGAAGCTATTGAAACCCAAGCCCACAATGAAATAGAAGTGCATGACAGAGAGGTGGAGACAGAGGGGGACACGAGAGAGCGATTGAACAAGAGCATGACGAACACAAGTGGTGAGGAACATCTTGAACAACATGATGTTCCACATCAGAACCACGCAGAGACCTCCACAGAAAATGACCTCGGGGAGAAGCAAAATGAGGAGCCATATTTGAAACGAGTAAGTGCTGCAGCACCACTGCAGGGCACGGAGAACACTGGAGCGCAGTGTAGCGCTGTCCACCAGACGCAAGGGCAGACGACCGAGGGTGAAAACCTAGACGACCAAGCTGACGATAAACCAAGCCAACCAGGAGAAACGAAAGATGATGCGACGCTAGACAAGAACGCAACAGAAAATGGAGCCGCAGCCCAGGCCAGCAAGCCGTGGCGGGAGTTAGTCCAGATCTCGGCGCAGAACCCCGAGACCAAGATGGAAGAGGACATACTGCGTCAGGTCCTGGAGCTAGATGAAGATGGCAGCACAGTATCCAACCACAACCTGCAAGAGCAGAGTAAACTCAGAACGGTTCTGTTACAGGTCAAGCAGAGACGGAGTGAAAAGCAAGAGGGTAAAGCCCTAGGTAAAGACCCAGGTAAAGCCCTAGGTAAAGACCTAGGTAAAGACCTGGCACCGCGACGGGTGAAAGATGAATTGCTTGTGGATGCACACAGGGAGATGCCAGTGCTCGAAAATGAATACCTCAAGAGGAACATTATCAAACCTTCTGAATGCAACAGTAAGTGTACTGCGCTCACATCATTCCTAACAAAGTTGCATCATGCTTTACAAAACATTTACAACAATGAAGAGATTATGCGAGGGCTGAACTGCTTGAAAGCCAGCAATTTTAGGTGTCATAAATTAGTGTGTAAGAAGTATTTTACAATATACTCCTTTGGGAAGTGTATCTATGCTCCCAGGGTCATATGCTCCCCTGTTCAATATTGTGTTAACACACATTAACCTTCCTATTGAGTTTAAATTTGACCCGTTGTGGAATCAAGTTAAAATATTTCATAAATATTATCCAGTTATTTTATTGGAACAAGGCCTCGAAACAGCCATATAAACACACTATTCTCACACACAGAGTATAACAAAACATATCTACAAACAGTGGTCTTTGAAATACAAGTTGTTGCGTCTCAGCTGCTGGGAAACTCGACTCTTGACCCGGGCAAGTCTCTCGCTTAACAGGATAGAGTAGTGCAATTTAAGTTCAGTTGGACAACACAGATACAGAGACCCACCACAGGTGGACTTTGTGGAGGACTGTGATAAAGAAATAATTTGGAAAGTTGTCGGAGATGTTCAGTGCAGCTAACCCTAAACCCCTTGACGAGTTCCCACAATGGCCCATGTGATATTAAGCGAATACAGAGCTGGGGAACATAGGACTCTGGCAACATAGGAACCTTTGTCATGTTGCCATTATGTGCCATATAAATCTGAGGGACATAGCACCCTGAGAACATAGGAATAACCCCTTCCTTTGGTTGGAGTGGTTCCATGTGTACATGCATAAATCCTCAAAAAATTATAGTTTTTCCAATTGCCATAAAATCGTTTAAGAGAGAACGTTTTTGCAAAACTCGCACAGTACACAACGGCATGTGATTTAGTACATAGATTTATTATTTATTGTCCCTCATTTCATTGTCTAGATGCACTTCAAGCTAACAGTTCCTTGCTGAAGACACTTTAGTATTTTATGTCATCATAGTGATACACTGGGCAAAGTAAAGATCTGACAATCTGATCCCAGGAGAGAGAGCGCACATATGGTTACAATAATGGTGGAATTACTAATCCATTGATTCAGACGAGCTGATGTTTTTTCTTGTTTAGGTGCATATGCCTGCGTGGCTGGTGACGTGGGTGACATGCTTCCATTGAGCAAGGATGACAAACTGTTTACATGCAAGTTGTGTGGACGAAACCTCATCAGCGAATCTGAACTGGAGCGTCACATTATGAGACATGGAATGTAGTTTGTTGGCTTGAAAGCTCTTTGTCTTCGTTTTCATCTTCATCTCTCTGACAATGCTATCATGACTGACTTGAGATTGTTTTTTTAATTGTTGTTAGAGAAAAGGGCTGTTTCTACACTTGGGACGCATACCTTTTGGGATAAAGTATTATTCTGTTCTACTGTATTTGGGGGGGAAATGTTTATTGAATTCTAAGTTTACTAAGTTTTAAATAAATTGTTTTATATTTGAGTTGTTCTTTACTAACTTATTTGGCAATAAAAACAAATCACGAGTGTGTATGTAACTAACTTTACATAACTATTGGCTAATTCGCTGAGGTTTAAAAAAGAAAAACTTGTAAATTAGGACATGTTTACTAATCTATGAATGTATTTAAAGCCACATTTCGCTTCTATAACGTTGGACAAAATGTTTTCGACAGGCAGTTAAAACTTGATTACTTTCTTTATTGTAGTAGCACATAATTGTCTTAGTTTGATAAATATCCATCATACTTTAATCACAGACTTAGAAAATTGCGCATTTTCAGTGACGGGACAAAACATTTCCAAATCCAATAGCCCTTTGTGAGAAAATGCAAAGGTTCGTGGTCCACTTCATGGATGTAGGACTACTGTAGGGTCCACCTACGCACATGGGATCGGGAACATCCTGCACGTTTGTGGAGGAGGCTCTTCAACGTCACGTCTCTTCGTCCTAATGAAACGAGACACCGCTTCCTTGTGTATGGAACGGGCTACTTCACAGAACTGGTTCCGTCGGATGATTTCACAATTTCCACCTGGGTACCCAGTTTTACCGATATCCGCAGTAACTGTAAGTATGCTTAATAGATGTTGAATAATATGCTTACTTAAATGAGGATTGAATAGAACGACACTATTTACGGGTGCCTGAATGGTCAAAGTCAACACTAGGTTTTTGCCCTTTTGCATTAAAGATGCAGTAGTTTAGGTTTTTAAGTTTATATGACGTTTTGGATTACATTTTATTATAAATCTTGCAGGATATTTAAAACAGTTTGAAATTATTTAATGATAAGTGAAAGAAACTGAATCAACTTGCTGCTGAACAATTACAGTAATTATTTCCTCGTTCCTTGTGTTACACCTTTTTTCAGTAATATCTTTATGGGGTTGGTTACTGTAAGTAAGCTAGTAAATAGTTAACCCAAAATACGCTTAGTGTAGCGTGAGAAAATGCTGTATTGGCTTGTATTTTATTTATGTATTATGCCGTTTGATATGTTGTTCAAATTAAGCAACAAAAGCAGAACCTTCACTATTTCATCACTGTGTTGAAGGAGTAACGTTAGTTAATGTATGTTCTCGGGTCAGACCGCGTCCCAACTGTTTAAATCCTCCACCTCTATGTGTTGTACTTCTGAACAGTGATATCTGGAGCAGGAATGGCAGGAGTCAAGAAGGATCAAGAGGAAGAGAGCGCCTTCTCTTCAAGAGTCATCAACATCGTATTTGTCATTCTTCTGTTGGACCTGCTTGGATTTACACTCATTCTACCTCTCCTGCCGTCCATTCTGGACCACTATGGGCAAACGCAGGTTCGTGATGTCCACGGTAGTAGCCTACAGCATCAAGACTGCATCGATCAAGACTTAAGTATTTAGGGTCAATACTTAGACAAACCTATACGTAAACAATACATAATATGCGCAGTGGGCTGGTCTTTGAGTAAACATAGCATACAATGATAGTCTTTAAGCGGTACAGTGAGGTACTGAGCTGTGCAGAGTAAACCTCACTTTAAAACGTTTAGAGACATGCTAGACAGAAGTTAGCGCTCACGGTATTTAGCGTCCCACGCCGGGGATACGGGTTCGAGTCCGATGCTCGACCATTTATATATGCCGACAGTACATTTACATTTACAGCATTTAGCAGACGCTTTTATCCAAAGCGACTTACAATTAGTACATTTGTCAACCGGTTAACCACCAGTTTTACAAGTAGATAACATTCTCAGTACAGCGGTACAGCGGTTATTACATACTTTGTTGGCCTGTTCCACATTGTCTTCCTTCTCAATTTGAATTTGGAACCGCCCTTGGTTAATTAAGTGAAAAACTTGACTTGAACTCTGACAGCCTCATTCAGAGCATAGGCTCTCACTGTTTTCTCCCCCTACTCCCCGGCCATGTACACAGTGTATCAAACATAAACAGTGAGCTTGGGGTGGAAGTTTAGGGCTCTGCTATCTTTGTTATTATTAGTAATCAGTGAATAAACTAAAGTCAACATTTGAATCTCCACACTCATTAATAAATTCTGAATGCGATAAAGGAATGTGGAACAGCCTCCCCTCCCTTTACTAGGTATGTAGTCCAGTGCCTAGCCAAGAAAACAAAGTTTACAAATATTAGCTGCATTTTGAATTTGACATTAATAAGCACAGCTTGTTCAAGCATGCATTTTAAACAAGGGGCTTTGTCTGAATATCTTCTCCACTGACATGCCATCAAATTGACAAATGAGTGCCTCGGTCAGCCGCCTGTTTCTGGATCTGCGTGCTGACTCATGCTGAGGTGACTCCCGCTGATGTTCATGTTTGTGGTTTTGCCCAGTCACCTATCCTCTGTTGCTCTCTTATTGGACAGGACATGGTGTACCAATCCTTACAGGGCATGGTGGACTGGTTTCGAGAGGCTGTTGGAATCCCCATGGAAAAAAAGTATAACAGTGTCCTTTTTGGAGGTATGTAAACAGTGCAAGGAAAAGTAAACAAAAAGCATTTTACACTCTCTCTAAAAATACTTTTACAAGATTTCTAAATTCTGTTCGCCTTCACACGCACCTTTTTTAGGTCTGATTGGGTCTCTCTTCTCTCTTCTACAATTCCTGGCATCTCCATTAACTGGAGCTGCATCAGACCACCATGGCAGACGACCCCTGCTCCTTCTCACCACAGTGAGCACTGCACACAGATTCTATTGTTGTTGTGTACACAATACACAACTTTCCATTGGAGTATAAATTGCAGTGTTCTCCCACATACAATAGTATCGTATTGCATAGCAATGTACTGTAAAAGTGACGTATATACTACTGACGGGCCAGTTGTTATACAGCCCCTATTCCACTTGTGTAACAAATCATGTGGTTCTTTTTTGGTTCTAATCAAGTGCCTTATGTTCCAGCTAGGGCTGATGTCGTCCTATGCAGTCTGGGCAGTTTCCCGGAGCTTCAGCATGTTTCTTTTGTTCCGGGTAGTAGGGGGCATTTGTAAGGGCAACGTCAGTCTCTGCACTGCGATTGTGGCTGACTTGCCTTGTCCAAAAGCAAGGAACCGTGGCATGGTAGGCACCAAGTTTCCTAGACCCATAACGTAAACACGACATAATGTAAAAATAACCAGTGACAGATATTCAGGAATTTATTGGCAGTGTGTGATATCTACTCTGAGTATCGCTACACTACTTCATACATATTGGAAAACCTCCTGTTTTCGGGAGGGTATTTATGTCATGTATACATGCATAACATCTGAGCAGAATCAGTGTTTTTCCCCTTACTCGCCATGTTTGGGTGGCACATGACTAGACAAAAGTACTCAACCGTGCCCCTTGTGGCTAAAATTCCACACTACCGCTTGAAAGTAATCTTTTAAACGATAAGCCATTCCCCGTGTTGTGTCGGCTAAAGCCTAAAACAACCAAACAAAAAAATATATAAATATATTTTTTAAAAATGATATGATTGTCACTATTAGGCTATGATCGGCATTGCCTTCTCCCTGGGGTTTACTGTGGGACCACTGATGGGGGCCTACTTTGCCATCAACTCTAGTAAAGCAGATGTTTTCTATCAAACACCGGCCCTGCTGGCGCTGGCCTTCAGCACTGCCGATCTGCTCTTCATTTGGCTTCTTCTGCCGGAGACCCTGCCGAAAGACCACAAGGTCAGGTTTGAAAAACACCTCCTCTGCCTTTGCTAGGTAACTAACGAGACTGATCTGAAGAACAGCAATGCCCCTGCATGACATGGGTTTTCCCTGAGTTCTCTCTCTCCCTGTCAATATTTTCATTGAAATATTATTCTTTCCATTTACTCAGGGGTCCACAGGGTTCAAGGATTCTGGGGATCTCTTACAACCATTAGCTTTGTTCAATTTTTCAGCTGTAACCGCAAGAACAAAAGATCCACCTTCAAAAGAAAGTGAGTTTCCAATCATTTCTATGATATAGGCTAACGCAGATGATTTTTAGTAATCTATTTACGATTCTAATTGGATTCCAATCCACAGGAATGCAGGAACTAAAAGCATTAGGTCTGGTCTATTTCACCTACCTGTTCCTGTTCTCTGGTCTTGAGTTCACGCTAAGTTTCCTGACTCATCAGCGATTCCAGTTTACAAGGTACAGTACATAGTCAGAGATATGGGTACAGTGTAAGCTACAGCCTATTTCCTCTATCAAAAACATTGGAGTTTTTACCAGGACTATATATTTTATTTCTTTTCTCAACAGTATGCAGCAGGGAAAGATGTTCTTTTTCATCGGTATTGTCATGGCTTCAATTCAAGGGGGATATGCTCGCAAAATTCAAACTGGGCACCATATCATGGCTATTCGCATGGTATGCCTAGCTTCTTTTGTATGAGACACAAAGCGACCCACCAAGACCAACCCTCCGGACAGTCGAACACGATATCCTGCAGGAAACATTTATGCTTGTTTCTTGTTTCTAGGCAATCGTAGCACTGATTCCGGCCTTTATTCTCATTGGGCTTGCATGGAATTTGAAGATGCTTTACCTAGGCTTGGCGTTATATTCCTTTGGTAAGATTACTTTATACTTAATATTTGTTTTCCCGTCAGAAGAGCATGTCACCATGGAACCACATTACAGTTAAAATACCAAACCACAGAATGTTACGCAAGCAATGCAGAATACAGCAGTTTTAATTGGTGTACAAGTAGACCAAATAATAAATACCCATTTTAAATGTCTTCGAATTGCATGCGCCCTGTAGCCAAGCGTTTTTAGTCTAAAGTGAAGCTGAATTGATAAGTCTAGAGCAACATAGCTACTGTAAGTTTTTGGATCCTAGTATAAAGTACATGCAATGGTAGGCAATGCAGCAAGGGGGTTCAGTGCTGCCCAATGCATAGAATTTAAAAACCAATGTTTGTTTTCTTTTTATTTAACCTTTATTTAACCAAGAAGGTCTCTATTAGACATGGCCACTCATTTGCAAGTTCTAATTCTTGTGGATTATGTCATGAAATTGTATTTTCCATTCCTATTACAGCTGCAGCAATCGTAGTTCCGTGCCTATCAACGCTGGTTTCTGAGCACGGTAAGATTTTTTTATTAGTTCTTAATTTGTACATTCAGTGGTACGCACTGCTGCCTCACACCTAGAAGGTCCTGGGCTAGAATCCAAGTGGGTTTTCTACCACCACACTGTGGCTGCCCACTGCTCCTATAGTACAGTACAGTAGCTAGGGTTGGTCAAATGCAGAAGACGCATTTCTCCATGGGGATCATTACAGTATACAGTAGTTTCCTTACATGTTGTAGGCTAACGTAAAAACCATAAATGTAGCTAACTATTTACCTGACACTTCCAGGTTCAGCCAATCAGAAGGGCACCGTCATGGGCATCTTGCGGAGCTTGGGAGCCCTGGCCAGAGCACTGGGACCGATTGTGGCTTGTTCTGGTAAGTAACATAAAAAGGTCTACCAAGCGATGGCCAAAAACATTATTGTGTATATATAAAAATATACATTAAATATATTTGAAACCATGTACATTCATGTGTGATGTAGATTCAAATTGTTTCCATAGCTACAGAATGATATTTTATTGTATGTAGCGTGGGTCCCACGAAGGTTGTTTATTGTATATTTGTTTATTGTATTTTCATACACAAATTAACAATAACGTTAAAGCACTTGGGAGTGACTGTGACGGAGGTTGACATGTTTAAGGTTAGCAGTGACACAGCTGCGTCTACAATGTTGCACCCTGTTATTATGTAGTATAGAGAATTCAGACACGGCAATTGATTTGATTTTACTATTATACTAATGGCTCCACAAACTACTCTAATTCACTGACCTGACTGACTAAAAAGACTAACAAAGTCTCAGTTTTGATCAACATTGAAGTTATTGTTTCCTCTGGAGGGCAGAATGATTATCATTTGCTCTTAAAGAATGGAGACTAAATTCAAAGATACACTCCTCGATTTGTGTCCGGAGCTGCACTCCGCCAGAACGTGTCCCTTCCTGACACTCCTCTCTACTCCACCTAGGCTCACATGATCCCCTCTACCTCTCCCCCTACAGTCACACGCCTTTTCGTGGACCAGTGTTCAATACCGTGTGCTGGGCTGAAAATTCAATACCGTGTGCCGGGCTGAAATTTGTGGTGCTGCGGGCACTGTAACGCTATCATGATGTCTACCCTTTTAGAAGTGTCTGTCACCAGAGGATGCCAATTGCTTCACGATGTCCCCGTTTCCTTCACAGTATACTGGATAGCTGGAGCAGAGATCTGTTTTCTCCTCAGCTCTGCTGCGTTCGCCATACCTCTGATGCTACTAAGCACAGCAAGGAGGATAAAGGAGGCGTGAAAAAGCAAGGGGGCATGATCTTGAAGCATGCTTCCTGGAAAACACTGATGGCAGACTTACTACATTGATTTTACAGCTTTTGGGTTTTGTTTATTAAAATCCCGCGTACGTTACTGCTGCAGATCATGAAAGTAAACTATTTGAGAAAATATGATGTTCAGAAGATGCTGGTGAATATAAATGTATTTTATTAGGTGAAAAAACGGCTCACGTTTTTTTTTTGTATTCTAGTATTACTTACTTTTTTTTAATTAAAAATCTATTTAGCTATAAAATTACAAATGCCATATTCTTATAAAGGTAATTTTTTGTAAAGTTTCATTCTACTTCTGTGAATAAATGTATTATTTACAAATTGTAAATATTTATTTATCGAGATTTAATAAACAAGTGGTCTGAGTTATTTTGATACAGGTCAAGACTGTATGTAGTCTACTTACAAGGAGGTTTTATGACAGTTTACCCTTCGTGGTCCTTTTTTATGAACTTTTTAGCCTGTCGAGACCATAGACTGTATAAATGGGTCGAGACCATAGACAGCATAAATGGGTACACAAATGGGACACGTGCGTCCGTACGTTTTGTGTCAACGTAAACACCGGCAGACTCGGAAGAACTACGTCACGTTGTTGCAAAACATTGCTCTGTTGCAAGTAGCTTAGCAGTGTTAGCTAAAAAAAATGTCCTTATAGAATGGGTACAGTTTCAGCTATCGCCCTGACAATGAATGGAAGCTCAAGCGAAGACCTGACTAGTTGTGAGGATTCGACTGTGTAAACGGAACGATGGACACGGTAGCTGCTGACCGACTCGCTGACTAACTATAACCTATAATAATCTGAGGATTATTGTGTAAGGTTGCCTAATTAGCTAACAGTAAACCCGAATTCTAGCTGATGTAAACTTTGTGGCATCGGCTAACTGTTAATGACGAATTTACCTAATATATACAAGCTCACTTTATATACAAGCTCACTTTATCATAGATAAAGTGCACCTTTATCCATGCTAGCTTGTTAGCGTTAGCAGTCTTCTTCAAACGACTAGCAAACAGTTGTGGCAAATGGGATCCACTGAGTAACGTTACTTGACCAAGAACACGAGATCCATATAATTTCTTATATATCGTTTTAGGATCAAGTTGGATAAATGCTTATCAGTGGTTCTTGTCTTCTTAATTTTTTAACTGTGGAACAAGTTACGATGGATTAGAAAGTTTAATTTAACTGTCGTAACGTTACGCATTTAGGATTGCGTTACAGCAAACAGGCCATGACGAGAGATTATTTGTCTTGTTTTTCAGGAAATTAAACTGTCCCCTTCTGTCCACCCTTTCATCCCCAAATTCCAGAGGCGAGGCAAAACGGAGCAACCTACAGCCTCCTCATCACCACCCTCTCTGACACTACCAAATCCCAATGTCTCTAATCAAAGATGGTAGAGTACATACATAACTTAACTTATCTTAGATGATCTATAATACACATTATGTAAAGTTGTAATTGTTACATGTTGAACAGGCCTATTGGCTGATAAGGCATCTGCCATCCCCACCTTGTTAGAGGCCCAAAGTAGTTACCCTAGTAACCTGGCACATCTGACCCCAAGGCAGAGGCCATCAACCACTGACAGCAAGCCAGCAAGAGGAGACAAAATGACAGGCAAGGATGGGAGTACTAAGTATCACTGCGATAAAGGGACAACTTATTCCAGTGCATACCTGCACAAAGAAAGGTTCAAACAGGACTCCATAAAAATGGTTGGTTTAAAATTTTAACAACAGCAAGTGGTCAAGAAAATTAGACAATGTAATGATGTTGACTTATGTGCATCTCCACAGACATCAAAATTAAATGGCAAATTTCATTGTAAGGACAGAATGGGAAAGAAAGCTATGGATGTTCCACAAGGAGGTAGGTTTGATAACGACAGTTTTTCCAAAATGTCTCCTGGCAGCTATTTAAAAGTATTTGTTTAAACTTTAAGATGCATTCCTAAATTTGTATAGTTCCACAATCACTGTTTATATTTTTGAAAAGCAGCTATCCGTGAAAGGGATAGGGGTAGATTTGTACCATACAGTTTGAATGGAGGAACTCTGTAGGGGGAGGAATAGAGAGGACTTTTTGTAATGCTGGTTTCTACCACATGGGGATTCCAGTCTGGTAGCGCACCATCAATCGCTGAAAACAACAGCAAAAAAAGGAATTTCAATGAACAATATTGGTCTTGGTATTTACTTGCCACAGGTTTGAGAGGCACAAGATCTGCCCCAACTGGTGCAGGGAGACCCACGTTGCCACAGATGGATACAGTCACATTTGAAGTTAAGATGGTGGATTTCCCCGAGTTGTCTGTTGCAGCTCTGGTAAACCCTGCCCCTCCTGCTCAGCCGACAGTGTGCTGGGGGCCAACCGCTCAGTCCCCAAGCCCCCCAGCTCAGAAAGCAGTATCTACCAACAAGGTGGGACCAATGTATATATTTTCACTGGTGTGTAAGGATTTATGAGGTGTGTGTGTGTGTAATACAAGCATGCTGTAAAGTAATTTATGTACTGCTTACATGAGTTAAGTTAAAGCTGCTGTAGGTTGGATTTTGACAGTTGCAACGAGAGCTAGCCAAAAAACTTACGAAAGAGAGCAAGATTTTAAAAATCAACAACACAAAATACCCACCCCCTCCTTCTAAGAAATCACACTATATGTATAGCTCTTAAATCATAAATACAGCAACTTTTTTAAAAATATGTATAATATTACATGTCTTTATGCGTAGGCATTGCCCGCCAGGAGAGCTTCCCCCATCAAGTCTGAGAGTCGGCAGCGTGCCAGTGAGCCTAATCATGGCTTACCTGCTATCCCATCAGGTAGGGTGAAGGGCGAAACTCAGAATCAATCTGAATATCGTGCATACAAACCATTTTTCAAAGTCCTCCGTTTTTCCAGTGAGAATGTTGCTGTCACATGCCGATCTATATTCTCGTAAATGTATTAAATTTGTGTCATTAGCGTCTTTAAAAAATATGAAATACAGGTAGCCTTGTGTGACCATCCTGAGCTTGCAAATAGTTTCACATCACCCTGGAAACCATTTGTGTCTGGCCTCAGAGGGCAAATGTGTCATGTTGAGTAGTTTGGTCAATGTGCCTTATTTTGATTAGTTTAAGGTGGGCCAATCGCCTGCTAATGACTTTAGCAGGCACCGCCTCTACTACAAACACAATTTGGACTGGCTTGCAAAGCGACACAAAACTGTGGGGCTTGCTAGATCAGAATGGTCTCACCAGGCTAACTTCAAGGCACATACAGTACTTGCATATAGTAAATATTAACTGACTACTGAGGTGTTTGAACAGGGCAGCTAAATCTGGCTCCATCTCAGACCAATGACTGCAGTTCTGTAGTGGCGTCTTGGGCCAACATCGCCTCACAGCCTACAAAAAAGCCTGTCCCTACAGTTCCTACAGCCCAGGTATTATTTGTTTTTACAATGTCTGTTATTTTCTTATTTAAAGTTCCAAGCCGACAAACATTTATTTGATGAGCTTGTTTCTCTAACCTCAGAGGTATCAATGCTTCGTTTGACATTTTCTTATTACCCAATACCAGAATGCTGGTAAGTTATTAGTTTTACTTGTTTATAGTTTACTTGTTATAAGATACCAATTAGCCATCGATTTTGGAAATATTTTCAATACTAACATTATAGCTAGCTGGTAAACATTGCAGTCCACTAGCCACTGTGGCTTGTGGATATAAACTATATTAATATTCTGGGATCCACCTCCATTTTGAGATGGAAGAGACGTCAGGGCAACAGAATGAAAAGAAACGGAAGAAGAAGAAGAAGAAATCCAAGAGTGCTGACGATGTTGAAGTGAAGTCAGAGGAACTGGCAGTTCATCAGGAGCCTCCAAAGATTGAGGTAAAAGAAACCAATTGAGGGAACACCTAAAACTACTATCATGAACATTATCATGTACAGTAATTGAAAAAATACCTTTTCGATTGCGTTGCAGATGTAAGTAGACATTAATATTGTGCTAGATGAACCTTTTCATCAAAGTCCTTGTCTTTCCAGGATGAAGAAGAGTTCCCAGACTTGGCTCCCGCTTTAGCTAGACCCTCCAGATTACCAACCAGCAGCAATGCAGCAAAGCTTTGCATCGAGGTACAGACCACTGGTTGTGTCTCTTTTCCATTCTTTTACACACAAACATTCATGCTCGATAAAGATGCCGTGCATGGTGAAATTACATTTCAATTAATTGCAGTTCAAAACGCACAAATAGAAAACAGGAGCAATACTGACAGTGCATTTTTTTAAACTTTTTGTTTTTGTTTTAAACGTGCATGGAAATTAGAGCTTGACCGATACAGTATGCTGATTGCCGATTATTGGCAATCAAGGAGACTGCTAACTGATATTTTTGGGCGATTACTCATTTGCACCAAATATGAAGATTGAAGTGTGAAACGCCAAAACAAAGTTTTCTTTTTTTTTTTAAGGTAATTAACATAAAATGACTTAAAAATGTTTATATTTGAATTGAGTGGTAATTAGAAGGTAACTTTTGCCTCCTCTGGAGCTGTGGTCACTAAACAAAGAGCACTGAACAAGAAATACTAAACATTAGTGGATGCCCACAAATGTACAAGCACTAAAATAACCTGTAGTTAGAAGTATCCAGTTCTATGAACTGCCGATCGTATTGCTAGTACATTGTAACCTATAACCTACAGTACTGTATGTCAAAGTGACCCATGCTTTGTGTTCCAGGTCATCAGAGGCCATCTGTGTTTCAGGACAATCATTAATCACTTCATGCCTGTTGTTTCTTCTATGATGAACATGCTGTACTCTGAAGGCTGTAGAGATAGAAAGGAATCACGTTTTTTTTTAGTGTTCTGTTGACTCACCAGTAGACGTGTATCACAAATTCTTTAACCAGCTCCAGATATGCTGACCTTGACTAAGTCAGCTAGTGTTACAGGTCAGAGAATTACAAGAGAAAATGTAGCAACAAAAAGAATGAAGAATGTCTCACTGTCCAGGAACAGGGGCTTTTCATTTTGCCTAGATACCAATTCACATGCTTTTTGTATAGTTTTCCTTTTTCTTCCCCAATAATCTTGTTCTCCCTGCATAACTTCTGTTTATTTCATGTTATATTTCATGTAGGAGAACCCAAGTGAAGGCCCTCTTCAGCCGCAGTCCTGGGTCCCAAACAAGGACAAGGCGCCTGCAGCAAAAACTCTACAAGAGACAAGCAAGAAGGGACAGGTTTGAACTTAAATACACTTTAATGTACATTTACAGCATTTAGCAGACGCTTTTATCCAAAGCGACTTACAATTACATGCTGCTATTACATGGAGCAGGTAGGTGTTAGGGATCTTGCTCAAGGATGCTTACAGGTAGGCCAACGCTGGGGCTTGAACCCACGACCTTCTGGCTGGGAGTCCAACACCCAGACCACTAGACTATCCTGCCCCCTACTGACTGGGAGGCCAACTCTGGGGCTTGAACCCACGACCTTCTGGCTGGGAGTCCAACACCTAGACCACTAGACTATCCTGCCCCTATCTATCCACATAATGTACATGTTGGATCTGTCTCCGCGCACTGTTGATGTTCCAAATGCAAAGTGTGTGCCAGAGACGTACGTACGCGCTCTCAAAGTTTCAAACCAAAACACTACATTTATATAATGGGTCTAAGTGAATGGAGGAGCGTCCTCTAAATGGCCGTTTGTATTGTAGAGACACAAACATGCATGTTCTTGGTCATGTAGCTCTCTCCTTGGCTCCGTTCTCCGTTCCGTAGAAACCTGAGAAGGTCTCTGGGAAGAAAAGCAAGGCTCCCGTCACACTGGACATCGGCAACATGTTGTCCATCCTGGAGAAGAAACAACAAACCCAGAAGGTCAAACAGGATGCCAAGCCTGTCATCCTCTCTGGTAGGAGGAAACGTATTTAGCCCGTGTTTCGGCTCTGCATTTGTATTTCTTAATAATATATCTGATCGTTATGATGATTAAAACCTGGTTCTAAATGAGATTCCTACATTGTTGCAGTTGGCGGCGCGTTACCTGTTGGCCTAAAGCAACCATCGGCGCAGAAGGTACCGCTATGGCAACAGGATAAAATTGCCCACAATCCCCTTGACTCCACCAGCCCTTTGGTGAAGAAAGGCAAGCAGAGAGAGGTGCCCAAAGCCAAGAAGCCTACCCCCCTGAAGAGGGTGAGTCAGCCATAGACGGAAGGTGGAGGGGTCCGGTACAGTGTGGTGTACAACAGTGTGCACCTTTTCCCATGCTGTTGCTATGTTGACGAAGCCTGCGTCAATGTTCATTGGCTGGCCCGCCTCCATTGTGCAGGTGATCTTGAAAGAGAGAGAGGAGAGGAAACGGAACAGGCTGCTGGACGAACAGGGCCTTGTCCCTAACCCTGTGGCGGAGAACGACTCTGTGGCGGAGGCCGACCCTGTGCCGGAGGAGCCTTGCGACGCCAACAGCGCTGGTGAGGGCTAGCATGACACAGCAACCCGACCCTTCACTCACAGGCATACTCCAGCTGCGGTCTGTCACTGGAAACAGCCCTGCTTGTTGTTGTTGTTTAAATGGGCAGTGTGTGCTCCTCCAGAGGAGCTGTGCAGTCCCACGGCGAGGCCTGAAGATGAGGCGATCCCCGCGGAGAGGGAGGAGGACGGAGGGGAAAGGGGCGAAGAGGAAGATGCCATGGAGGTGCCCGCCCAGCCGGCCACCGTCGCTCCCAAGCGACCCAAGATCCACAGCAGGAAGTTCAGAGAGTATGCCTGTGTAAACACTATGCACACTTTAAACACAAGGGAGACAGTTTGAGTAAGCAGCTCCCTGCTGGGTTCCAGCGTGGTTCCAGGAGACACCAAATGCACACCATATGAAGAATGATTTGTTTACTTTTTTTTTTTAAAGGGGAAACACTTTTTTTCACATAACCTATTGCTATTTTTCCCCGACTGAGATAATGCCACCATGATCTAGTGGTTGGTGAACCAGAGGGAACAGGCAGAGTTATACGAGTATAAGCAGTCCAGTGGGCCCGTCACAAGTGATCAGTCGTCATGAACAGGGAAGTGACAGATTGCATCTTAAACTGTCACTTCAGTCCTTTTCCTCTAATTGGGAACGCTTAAAGTGACACTCCTCGATTTGTGTATAGAAATGCCCTTGTGGTTTTAGTTAGCAAGTTGGGAGAGCATAAGCCCTTCGTAGGCCCACACCCTTCTCTACCCCTCCTTTTATAGCTATGTACACCTCAAGAAGTGTAGAAGGATAGGTCGGTTTAACAAGATGGATTGGTCAATCAGAAATCAGAAAAAGCTTTATTGCCAAGTACGATTTTTACACATATAAGGAATTTGTTTTGGTGTTGTTGGTGCAAATCAAACATTCTCTAAATAAGAAATCAAGTATTACAATTATAAAATATATATATATATTATTTATTTATATTTATTATTTATTTATTTAACTGTCATTCTATACTATATCAGGCACCATCAATTTTTTTGTTGTGTTTCCTTCTGTATCGGGTAAATGAGTGCAATAAACATTTATATTGGGGGGGGGGGAAATCGTGAGAGAGAATCGTGATCTCAATTCTAAGCAAGAAAATCGGAGGTTCTCATTTTATCCAGAACCTCGCAGCCCTAGATGAGTCTAGATGCAGTCATTCACTCGCTGTCTGTTGCATTAGATGATTTAAATGCTCATCATTTTCATGACTGAACTCTCCATAACCGTCCCCAACCCCTCCAATGTGTCGCCAGCTACTGCAGCCAGGTGCTCAGCAGAGACGTGGACGAGTGTGTGACGGCCCTGCTGAAGGAGCTGGTCCGCTTCCAGGACCGGCTGTACCACAAGGACCCCATGAAGGCCCGCATGAAGCGCCGGCTGGTGATGGGCCTGCGGGAGGTGCTGAAACACCTCAAGCTCAGGAAGGTCAAGTGTGTCGTCATCTCCCCCAACTGTGAGCGCATCGAGTCCAAAGGTAGCGCCTCCCCCTGGTCGGCCCACGGCACATCACGGGGCCACTTCCATAATGCTAGTTTTATCGATTATCGATATATATTTACTGTCTCATATGGAAAGTAGCCATTAAGCTCCCCATGTATGGAAACACCCTGCCTAAAATACTTTAAAATACTTGTATCGCACTTTAAAATACTTATATTGCACCATGGTACTAGCTCTAATGCTCTGCTACGTGTGTGTGTGTGTGTGTGTGTGTGTGTGTGTTGTATCTGTGACCCTGTAATGCCGCCACTGTCCACCAAGGGGGTCTGGACGAGGCCCTGCACACCATCATAGACACTTGTCGGGAGCAGGCCGTCCCGTTCGTCTTTGCCCTCTCCAGGAAGGCGTTGGGCCGCTGCGTTAACAAGGCCGTGCCCGTCAGCCTGGTGGGCATCTTCAACTATGACGGTGCACAGGTGGGGCCGTACTGTGTGTGTGTGTGTGTGTGTGTGTGTGTGTTGATCCATACAAAAATAAAAATAAAAAGAGTTAACAGTCCTTTTGCGAGTTGGAGGTTCCCAAAAGCCTTTTGTTCGCTTGGAATTGTATTGCTGGGAATCACTTGCGTCGTAATCAGCGTTGTGCTTCTGCCGTGTCTGCTGACAGGACTACTACCATAAGATGATAGAGCTGTCATCTGAGGCCCGGAGGGCCTACGAGGTTATGGTGGAGAACCTAGAGGAGCCAGGCCCGGATGACGGCGGGGGGGAGCAGCCCAGTGCACAGCCGGAACCTGGACAGGAACCCACACAAGCAGAGGAACCAGAATACAGTGAGTATCTGCTGCTGCTTACATTTAATTTGCCGTTTAATTACGTTAGGTAAAGTTAACCGCCGTGTGTTTGTTTTGTTGTTTTTTTTCCTCCTGCCTTTTCCGCTTCCAGTAAAAACGTGGAAGAAAATGCTGGAGAAGGAATGGAACCACAAGTTCTTAAACTTTGAGAAGCAGCTCGGCTCCATGCACCTGCACGGTGAATGCACAGAACAGACCGAGGAAGAGAGGAGCTGACAAGAGACGGAGAGGGGCCTCTTGTGCCTGAGCCAGTGGTCTCCAAAAAACGTGTGCCATTCTTGGTCCAGAGCGATTTAAGGTTTATAATCACATCAGTCAGACGAGTGGCTGGATAGGAACGCCTCCAACCCAGAGATTGGTGGGAGGGAGTAGGGAAATCAGAAATGGAATGTTTAGCTTGAGTCAGAACCTGTGCAAGGGTCTTCACGATCACCAGCCTTGAAGGAAACTCTTGAGATAACAGCGTTCTGGGGCATGGACAAATCAGTGGAAAATGAGGGGAGGGGATGGGGGGGTGATATCCACACACCTAGGGTGTGTGAAAGCTTATATTTCTACCATAAACTATATTTGTAATCTGCGATAATTGCACTGCCTTTTCTGAGCGATTCATAGCGTCTAGGCTTCTTCCAATCATGAAAACGGAACATGTTCAATGACTTAGTGTCAGAGTTCATCCGATGCACATTTCCACATGCAGCAGAGGTTCGTATGTTCACGTTGTGGATCAGGCTGAGAACGCACTAACCCACTGGGAGCAGACCAGTAAGTTAACCATGCAATCCATCCATATGCCTGGGTGGTGTGAGATGTGATGTACCAGGATGCCTAAAATATCTGCATTTAGCAAAAAGACTATATCTACATAGGACTGAGATTGACAGAATAGTGGCCTTTGGCCTTCAGCCCGTCCAGTCCAGTTTGGAGGTTTGTAGAATAGGACTGGCAATACAGGTTGTAAAACATCCACATGCACTATTTATCCGTCTTTCCCTCGATCATCAATCATTTGTGAATTTTGATTTGGGTTTTAGTTACGTGCTCTACCATGTTTTGATGGCGTTACTAAAACATACAACCTACTTAACCACTCGACATTCTGATTGTACCTGCAGAGCCAGTGTTTTCATTTACTTGGACTTCTACAATCATACTTTGTAATTTAACCTAATTTATGATTTCTTTCAAGATGATGTGTATAATTTCATTTGTAAGAGATTAAAAACACATTTGTCAAGAAATTGAATATGAAAAGTTCTTATGCACTGAATATTTACACCAACAGGGAACATTAGATCTTAGGTGTATTGTGGCCTCTGGAGTACAGAATTCTAAATCTCTAAATATAATCTCCTGTTTAAATTTCAGATACTAATAATAATAATAATAATAACGCACAATATTTGGAGATCTTATTCTACATGAAGAATCGAAAATGAGAGAAATATTTCAGCATGTCGTCATTTGTTTCATATTTTTTAAAGGGCACAACAAACCAAAGCAAGGATTCTGGTAAACACATTAGCAGGAAAGACTGACTATAAAGATGTTTTTATTTTTTATTTGTTGTATTAAATGAAAGATTATGACCTTGAGTAATCTATCCCCCAGGACGATTGTGGATTGCTATGAAATTATATAAATGACAGTGATTCCTGCTGGATTCAACTGAGAAATTGGAATTACTGAGTTCCCAGTCGGAAATTTCAACTGGAACGCGGTCAACTCAGGTGTGACATCATTCCCAGCTCTGACTTCTGAGGTAAATGGAACGCAGCATATGTTATGACTATGCTCAATTGTGGTTGATCATAATCATAACATTTGATAAAAAAGATTGACTTGACCAAAGGGTGGATATATTGAATATAGACATGAATTTATTAACACACGCACACAAATAGCTTAAATGAACGAACACAAATAACTAAACAACTGGTGGGTCAACTGGATGCTAACGAGAGAGAGAGACTGATTATCAAAGCGTGATTTATCCTCAAAGTCGAGCAGAAACAGCTTGTGGCTTACTCTGAAACCAGGTTGAGTTCAGTGACGTCGATAGATCCTCTGGAATGATGGGCAGCCGAGTGTGGCAAGCAAGACGACGAAGGCCATTGGTCCACAGGGTCGCAGGGCTCCTGCTGAGTCCGACTTCACAGCGAGTTCTTCATTGTCGCGTCTCCTGAGTTTTAGTTTGCTGAAAGATTCACCAAAAAGTTCGCAAGGCGTCGCGAGGTCTAGGTGAAGGGCAGCAAAGCTCTGCCCACATTTTTGAGGATTTAGCAATGAAATTAACAAAAAGAGAAAGATCCAGTTTAACTATAGGTGCTACAGTAACTGTTTAGTTACAGGTACAAACTTGAAATGGAAAGTTACAAAAGATAACGGCATCTTAAAAAGCTAGCTTCAAGCTTCAGAGCCAAAACTTCTTGTGGAGAGCATCTAGCTAGGAGAATGAGAGCAAAGGAGGCAGTGACTAGTAAACAGATATGCACATTAGCCAAGGCAGTGGTGTTTGAATTCCAGTTGTCCATTCAAACACGAGAACTACAGATCGTAACCTTAAAGAAATACATGTCTGTAACATATTTAAGTTAATAAACTCTGTACCACCAGCGTCAGATTCATACCAAACATTGTCATATTCTAAAAATAAATTAAAATAAAGCATTATTAGATCCAACTATTAACTTTCTTATAATCCCTTTTCTTTATCAGTCTGTGGGTTTCTGTAAGTGGAGCCCTTGTGCCTGTTCGCAAGGACGCGTCAATTCACTTCATGCTGTGGCGGAGTGCTGTTGGTCTGCGGGGACCAGTGTGTTTGAAGCTTATCAAGGTAGATGTGAAGAGGGGGTTCAAAGCGTTATTTGTTGGTGTCTGGTGTCAGGTCACTACACAGTAGCACCTTGGTTGGAACCTTACACTGCCAACAATGTAGTAGTGCAACATTAAGCCATGATCATAAAAGTAGGATACCTTGTCCGTTCGCCCCAGTCCTGATGCAACAGGAGACCCATATTGAACCCATATTGAACAGTTGTGAACTCTGTAAAACATTGTGCAAAATAATACTATAAAAGTCAGGAACATTTTCCCTTCTAAACAACCATTTCACACGGAAGGTGACGATGGGAGAGTGTCTACATATCCGTTATCCAACAGTCCTACACTCGTGCTTTTGTCTGTCACAGTCACGTGACGCTTGCTTGATTTCCGATTGGTGCATTCCGAAGGGTCCCCATGTCTTTCACAGAGCGTGGGGAGTGGCAGGCTGCCTTTCTCTAGGAAAAGGAAATTGTCCCTGTTTACCCCACCAACTCTGCTGTAGTCCTCCTGTTTCCCCATCTCCCCTCGTCTCTGGGGGTTCACGTGCCCACTGTCTAGTGAACTGACAATGTCTTTAGTTGTACTCTCAATAACGGGTTTCCCATCACACTTTGTACAGTGAATGGTTCCCTCTGCATTGTTTCCAACTGAGGTTTCACAGGGGCATAGTTGCTTGTGAGAGCAACATTCTTGTGGTTCCTTTTGCAAAGACTCATCAGATGGAGACTGGCTGCTCTTAGAAACGTTTTCCCGTCTGCCATTTTCTCTCCACGTTTCACTGATGTCACTGTGAGCGCTGCTTTGGCCCGCAGTGTGGTCCTGGGAAGGTAGAGGGAAGCCACTGGGAACGACCAAGCTTTTCCTTTTCTTAATCCTCAGAGGTTCGACCCGAGGGCCGTCATCACAGTCGGACACAATCAGGTACTCCACTATCTGGTCCTTACCGACCATCATAGGAGGAAAGCTTTGGTTGGCCAGCACACTGAGAATAGCTTCTGAGCACCCACTCTGGGAAAAGTACAGAATTATATATATATATATATATATATATATATTTATTATTTTTCATAAAAAATCTACTTTTTTGATTGTGTTATAGCCTACTGAATGTAGCACACTGTATTTGATGCTACCTTAAGAACTTCAGTGTTCAATCCTCTAATCTTTGGACCAGGAACGGGGGGTAGAAAAAATGTCTTCACACTGAAAGCAGAAGAGTCAGAGATTTTTGATCTTGTTATTTCACATCTGATGAATACTTAAATAAATAAATGGTTTTGTATCTCTTCTCGGGTAGACCACATACCATTTCCTCTTCATGATGAAGATACTCATCGCTGTAAGAAGCACAAAGGCAGACAGGACGGAAACCAAAATCCTGAATGGTATTTCCTGAAGATTGTCTAAAACAAGATCAAATCACAATTTATACTACTATCAAATTTGCCAAATGCCAAAAAATGTAAGCAACGGTATTTTGTTATTTCAGTTATCCAAGATAGAAAGTTATGCCACCAAATTATATATACACTACTGGTCAAAAGTTTTAGAACACCCCCATTTTTCCAGTTTTTATTCAAATTTAAGCAATTCAAGTCCAGTGAATAAACTGAAATGCTACAAAGGTAAGCGGTAAACTGCCAGAGGTTAAAAAATAATAATAATTAGGTTACCAAAGACTGAAAAATAATGTACATTTCAAAGTTATTTTAAAAGGCATTTTTCAGGGAAATTGCAATGAAAGCTATGGTGTCAAGCCAAGAGCCACAACAGAACCACATTCTAAACTAGGTTTCCGAGAGTCAACAGTTTGCATGATAGGTGGCTCATAGGACAACAGCAAGTCTCAGTTTCATCTGTGAAGAGCAGACTTCGAGCTACAAGTTTGACAGGTCGAGTGGCAGTAAGAAAGCCAATGGCAAAATAAAGAGGTTTGCCTGGTTAATGAAGCACTGCCAGTGGACTACTGAGGGCTGGAAGAAGGTCCTATGGACAGATGAATCACAATTTAAAATATTTGGTTCATCACTGCAGGTTTTTGTACGCCGCCAAGTAGGGGAAAGGATGATTTCTCTGTGTTTAACACCAACTGTCAAACATGGAGGAGGAAGCTTGATTGTCTGGGGCTCTTTTGCTGGATCCAGAGTTGGCAACTTGCACAGAGTGAGTGGCACCCTGAACCAAAACCGCTATCCCAGCATTTTGCAGCGCCATGCAATAGCCTCTGGTATATGCCTATAGCTGGTCAGGGGTTCATCCTACAGCAAGATAATGCCACAAAACAACCTCCTGGCTATGTCAGAACTACCTTAGAAGAAAATAACAAGACAGTAGGCTTCAAATCATGAAAATAGAGTTGTTCTAAAACTTTTGACCGGTAGTGGGTATATATATAAAATTAGGCAAGGAAGATGGAATCAACTATCATTCAGACTTACAGCCAGGGACTTTCTTGTAGGTGGTGTTGCTCCACTCGCTCCAATAGCTGTGGTCTAGATTACAGCGTACCTGTACCATGTATAAGTCCCCAGGATGAGGGCTGTAGATGGTAAACTCTGTCTGTTTGCCTGCCATGTATTCCTACAGAGAAACAAAACAGCCAGGGTAAATTCACTTAGCTAGAATCAGGTCCAGATAACAACCGGCATCCGGTAGCATTCGAAAATAATTCCTAACCTTTGTTTTAATTTACTGCAGTGGGGGTCAATGTAGAAAGGAAATTCTTCAGAGTATCATGATGTGTTGTATCACTAAAAATACCATTTTAGTGAAAAATACCATACAAAGTATGTGCTTGAGCCACTGTAAGAATGTCTCATGCTCTTCCTCAGCTAAACTGCCTAATCTCTACCTGTAAGATGCATTGCCCAGTTTTTCAAAGCTGTATAATGTGTTTTGTGTTAATATATCAGTCAAAAACATTAACATTTTAGTAACTTCATTATTTGGCGTAATACTTTGGAATTATGGGGAGAATCAATGAATTACAGGGTCTTTCTCACACCTGCCAATCCTCTTCATGTTCTCTTTTGACTCGTAGTTGGTAGTTGAGGGTGATCCAGCCCGACTGGGTGTCTGTCTCTTGCGGGGGCTCCCATTTCACCAGAAGATGGAGGTTGTCCTCTGCCTCCTTTAGAAGCACAGTCACATTCTCTGGAGCACCGGGCTGCACTGTGTGGAACACAGACACCATTCTACTGTGGGTCCTGCTTGTAACTGTTCTTATTGGGGTTTATCACTATTTTTAAAGCATAGCAAAATGGCTGAATGTTTGGCTTTGCTGCCCCGTTATTATCTCCCAATGTTGTACATGATTAACTATACCGCACATTCAACCACAAACAAGTGATCTCAGAAATAGACTTGATAGGTTTAGAAATGCAATGGGTGATTAGCACTGATTCAAATGAATGGACACAGCATGCGTTGTGTGGAGACTCTTGTAAGGCTTGTGCCCAAACCAGTATTTTCGTCATGCTGTCCAGACTTTCACTGGGAGGGTGCTCCCATATTTATATCAGCCAGAACTTTTCCACTCAACATCCCAGATAGGAGCACACTGTAAACATCTCTCTCTCCGTACGTCTGTCATGGGAGTACGGCTTGAAAACAATCAGGTCATACTCGTATTAAGCGAACACATACGAGAGACGTCATTTTGAAAAGAATACTAATATAAACACAATCCCGAAGGTGATCGTGATGCTTAATTTCATCATCCACGTGTGTGGATGACTGTGATGGTCTTTTTAGGAATGTATTGCTCCATTAAGATGATATGCTTGAAGAAAGGCATGTTGCCACTAATCGTGAGAGATAACATGACAAAAGCAGCCAACTGCGAGAGGTGTGACTGCCCTGGGCGGCCTGAGTTTCTGTTTGGCCTGCCCTGCTCTTGTTTCAGGTTCTCCCTGGTTGTCCTGGCCCCTCCCACCTCATTGAGGGATTGGCCTCACATGTGGGGAACCTATAGAAGCCAGCTGCTATCAAGATCGCTCTCTTTCTTTTCATGCCTCCGACTGGGTCTCGTTTCATTTGGTTTGGTTTGATTCTGTTGGTTTAGGTATACATCTAAAGCCCACTACCAGGCATTCAACCCTTCCCTTTAATTACAGATCACTGACTTTAGTTTCTTTATGTTAAGGTTTGCTTAGTCAATTTACTGATAATTTTAATGGTTGCTGTGTGGATCTCCCTTCTTTGTTATGCTCCTGAACGAGCTGGGCATAACGGAGGACTAACAGCAAATTCGTCTCAGATGCCACCGTAATAGCAATGCTTGGAAAGCCAAAGTCCTAGCTTCCAAACGTCTCTTCAGAATGGACATCACAAACACGCACACAATATATCCATCTTTTATGCCCCCCAACCAGTTTTTTCTTCTTCTATGCAGACAGGTCTCATGCACTTTTTTTTCCAATTCCAGCAGGTTTGGCCTCCACAGAAGGAGACCCCACAGACAGAACCTATAAAGGCTGGGTAGCCTACCGTAAAACCTCAATTAATAGCCCAGGCTTTTATTTGCTTCAATCACTGGACTCAATCTGCTTATATTTGGGACAGGCGTCTATATGGGAAAGGCCTTTAATTCCTTTCACACGAAACTCTTGCTCAGCAAAGATGGGAAATACTATCAAATTGATTATTTAAACCAGCATGAATATCGCTTATAAAAGTTATAAAAGAATTATCAATAACGAGTCATTCATTTGATGCAGGAAGAAGATAAAATATTGTTTGTCAGTTAAAGTGTGGTCTTTGTTTGAAGACAGTAAGCAATGCATTCATATTTTGATTGGTAGACCCTTATGGACTAAAGGAATATAAATAATAGAGGAATGGACACATACCATATGTTGACTTTATGACCGCTTCAAAAGGTAGAGTTTTAGATTTAGATTTACCATGCCGGTAAATCTAAATGAATTATGCTTTGGTGCTCATGGTTTCCGTAAAATTAACTAAACATTTTAAACATTTTTGAATGTGCAATCTAAGCAGCTTAGAACTAGATCAAACGGGCGACCTGGTGGACTTTAAGAGGTTTTATCCAAAGAACTTCTATTAAAAACCAGACCGGGCATCTAATTAAGACCTGCGTTTATTTGTCAAAACGTGTAGCCACACCCGGTCAGTAAAAGGGACTCGGCGGTTTAAGTGGCGCTCAGCTTTTAATTGAAGTTTTAGGGTATTTGAGTTAGCCTATTATGTTTGTAAGTAGGGTTCAGCAAGACCGTCCACAGGGGGGATGGTATTGCAACCACTGGTCTATGCAGGCTTATGCTGAGACTTGTGTCTGTGAAGTGTAGACAAGTTTCTCCTTTCTGGATGGAACACTAAAGGCTTTGCATCCTCCCCCTCTGTGTCCTTCCCATGTAATCTTCTGTAGATGTGATAGAGAAAGGAATGGTCACATTTCTAACCAACGTGCCGTCTAATTTGGTCAGTGTCTCTGGCAAGCATGGGCCACTTGTAGCCCAACCCAGCACAGCTGGTGTGTCATACATAATTAACCACCGGGTAGATCATGTCCATTGACACAAGTGAAGAGTGAAGAGGTGATCTCTTCACTCAGAGAACATTACAAACACCAATAAGAACAGTTACAAAATGGAGATGCTAATAAAGAAGCATATAGTCCTCAATTCTAAGAGGATTTTTCAAAAAGAAAAAGAAGTTTTACGCTCCTACTGATGTGAAAGTTGGTTGTTCCACACCCACCCTAGCAAATGCTGATGCTCCAGATACTCTAGTATCTAGTCTAAAGAAGGCCAGTTTTATTTCTTCTTTAATCTGTTTTCAGATGTGCTAACATAATTGCAAAAGGGTTTTCCAATGATCAATTTGCTTTTTTTCAAATGATAATCTTGGATTAGCCAACACAATATGCCATTGGAACACAGGAGCGATGATAGATGCTGAAAATGGGCCTCTATACGCCTAGAGTTGGCCTACCTGTAAGCATCCTAACCTCTATTGCTCCATGTAATAGCAGCATGTAATTGGTAGTCACTTTGGATAAAAGTGTCTGCTAAATTACCTAATGACCTAATTTAAAAAATGACCTAATTTAAATTTGGAATACATTTACTGTATGCAAAGTCCCACTTTTTCAGTTTACTATTTATTGTAGACGGATACTTCCTTCCCTAAACCTAACGATGACTCCCTGTGTAGTACAGTATATTAAGAAATACACCATTATCTAGCTATACAAATTCAGGGTTCTGGAGGAGCTACAGTGGTACACCATCAAGGACTTTACCTTTAAGACAAATCTTTCAAATGGAAATATATCCTAAAGACTGCAAAATGTGGATATTGGAAATCAAGGTACATTGAGAACAAATAACAGGCTTCGGAGGGCTTCTTATATCCACCATGCTCTTTTCAGTGTTGACAACTTACCAATATACATGACATCCACCTCCATGGGGTCAGAGGTGGTGTTTCCCAGGGCATTAGAGGCCTCCACTGTTATTAGGTAGTTCACCCAGATGGAGGTATGTCTCTTGTCGAAGAAACAGGAGTTCCTCCCTGCGAAGTGGTAATCTGGGCACTCATACACCCCCTCCAGGCTGCAAGGAGACATAGACAAAACAAAACCTTTACTGACGCCGATATGGGTGAAAGGTGACAAAACACTTGCTTATGTATGAATACAACGAGGTCTATTTTGTATTTACCACTGGTAGTATACACACATCAGCTACCATTTACCAGCATTGAAGACAATGAATTACCAGAGACAACAGTAACTGTAAACCAAATCTGCAGAACAGGCAGAAAGTAGGCCATTCAGGATTACCTGGGTAAATGGAAGGTAATTTGCTACCAACACGCCTACACCCAGTTATGGAAGTCCATCTGTGTTAACAGGGGAGGTGGTATTTTTCCACACTCCACTTTGTGACCTTCCAATGAAAATATTCTGTTTTTTCTTTAACTTACACGGACTGATAACTTATCAGCGGCAATAGCAACATCAGTGGTTTGTATTGGAGAGGGAAGGGGGGGGGGGTACGTTAGAGTTTAGGCTTGTTTATGATTCAATGAGAACACTCAACAACACAAGGGTTTCCTCGGCCCTGTGTGTCACATGCGGATTGGTTGATACTAAATACATTCTCTATCACTTGTAGTGATAGATACAAACCTTATTTGTATGACCGCTATTCGAAACATAAAAACTGCGGGGGCACGGTGACTTCTTGGAGGGAGATTTGGAAAGCTTGGATCCAGGTGTGAATGAGAAAATGGAGGGCAATGTGTGTGGCTAAAGAAGAAAATGAAGAATTTGTGTTACTGCATTCTACAAAATTGAGGAATTAAACCTTGTTTATTTTTAAACAAAAACTTGTTAAGTTACTGTTAAATTAAAATGTGGGGTGTTGTGGGTGGGGCTATTTGTGCTGCTCGTATCCCAGTGTAACACTGAAATCTGACCACCGAAATGTGTGACCACAGAAGGTGCTGTTGTTATTGCTTCATATGGGGAAAGGAAGCATTAACGGGGGGGTCCTAGACATGAACACTTTTGTCCATATAAAGGAGAGAGGATGGCAAATCACCTGAAAACATTTGGTTTGACTAATTTATTGTGCAGGTGTGGTCACATATTCTCATGGCTGCTTTCAGAAATAGTGACCTTTAGGATTAGGCTATGTGGCTGATTCCAAAAAATTTTTAGATTAGGTAATGCAAATATACTCATGCACAAATAAACACATGCACAATTTTAGAAAATGTTAAAGGGGCAATCAGAGATTATTTTGCGGCCATTAGAAAAATGCTGTTTTGGTTTCAAACACGAGGAAGCAAGCAACCCCTCCTGTAGCTCCCCCGCCCTCCCGGAAATTCCCCCAACCCCGCCCGCAGTTTTCAAACTGTTTCCAAACAAAGCAAGTCAGTTTGCAGTAGCAAATCGGGGCCACATTCATGTTTTGGGGAGCCGCTATCGGGCGCTGTATACACAGTGCCTAAAAATGTTGGATTGTCCCTTTAATGTTAGGTGTCCGTAGGCTTGTCTGCACACTGTACACAAAAACGTTGACGTGTATGTTTGCAAAACCATAAACCAGGCTTTAGGTTTACTGACTCTTCTCGTTGGTAGTAGAAGCGATGTGTTGTAGGCAGTCCCCCATCAGAGCCTGGCTCCCACCAACAACTAAATGTTTCCTTCTCTGGGGATCGACAGTTGATGATTACAGGCTTCCCTGGTGAGGTGTCACCTGGCAACAGTGGTTGTAAACAAGGATTAGCTTGTTACTCCCACACTAGTTTAAAAGATAGGCCTTAATGTGACTATGGAGACTTTAACAACAACTTCATTAATTTCACTAAAGGCGAGATATTTTCCAATTAATGAAATCGAATTTGAATTAGGCCTATAGGCCTACATTAAATATTGCCATTTACAGAGAAATCCCTTTCCTATTATTTTGCCCAAATTCATCACCATCGTACGCTACTGCTTCAAAATATGAACTTACTGTTGCATTGGGTAACTGCAGAGAGAAGACAAAAGACCATTGCAGCATCAACTTCTTTGGTCATCTTGGCATTAAGCTGCCCTGCTGTGAGCTCTGTGAAGGGAAGTGATGTCAAGCCAGTTCAAATAATTTAAATATAGATTTTTTGTTTAAATATGGCATTACCTGAGCCCTGTTCCATAAAGCGATTTTACCAAATAAGCCTGGCTTCTTTCGGTTCGTCTAACTCATTTGCAGAAAATTCGTTTCCATAAAGCAAATTCAACATAGTTCCAGCTCAGTTACTATGGAAACTTATGCTAGGAAACTAACCTGGTCCTGGGCAGGCTAATCGTCAGGCTAAGCCTGAGTTGTTGCCTAAACAGAGTCCCTGTAACACTGGCCCGACGGGAAAGCCATGATTTTACCACTGACTTTCTGGCGTGCTGCCATATTATTTTACTTTATAAACCACTATCAGTCAAAGAATTACAGTTTATAGAAAATCAACATATAATAATAAATAATAATAAATTATGCAATGATAAATGATGATAAAGGCCTAAATACGCGTTTAATTCTATGGTATGTGATATGAAACATTTAGGCTTATGCTACATAAAATATGTCTCAATCTAAATTACTCCAATAGAATAATAATAGCTACATAAATAGTTAACAGTACAATTGCAAAAAAAAAATATTGACCAAAAATGTACAGTAGTAGGCTATATACTGTAAATCCATACTGCATGCCTCTATCCTCCATTTTCCCAATAGGAAAACACGTAAAAAAAACTTAGATGTGTTTAGTGGGTGTATGGTTTTTCAATCAAATAAGTAAGGTCAATAATTAAGGAACTCTTTGTCTTCGTCAATTAACCGCTAAGTAGCACATAATGATAGGTAGCACAACTCGGCCGAACACCGGCTCTAGAACCCTTTGACAGGGTGGGCAGCCAGAGATATTAGTTGGGCAACTCAACTCCATTTAGTCAAACTCACTCAAATGACAGCTTGTTTGACATCATCAGCATTAGTTTACTCTCACTTGTTCTTCCTACACCTTGCTTCCCACAATACTTTGGGAACCCATTATTGTTATATACTGTAGTTAGAGTTTAAATAATTTTAATATAGATTTCTTGTTTAAATAGGATTCTAAATGTGAATAAAGCCTTCTTTGTTATTATTTTTGATGGGTGGTGTGTAAATCTTAATCTAGATTGGACTTTAATCCCCACTTTTCTTAGCACGCTTTATGGAATAAGCCCCTGGTTTAGGCATTAAACTGCTTATCTGGTTAAGGTTAGGTTGAGGGCTCTGCATGCAATTAGTAATTAGGTTTAATTAGTTTAAGGATAGGATAAGATAGAGATTTAGGGTAGGCCTATGCTAGGAAGTAGGCAGAATATGGGTTTGAAAATAAACTGCCATTATGTGGTTCATGAGGTGATGTAAACTTGTGTGTTTGCTTCATGTTTATACCTAAAACAACAGCTATGGAGGGCAAACAACTACCACACTTTGTACATACGGGTAATTTACAGCTACAGCCCCGGCCAAAATTATGGAATCCCCATACTTAGAGGATATTCATCCAGCTTTTTAACTTTGTAGCCAATATAGAAATCACATGACACAAAACCATTTTTGTTTAATGGCTAAACATTTTGGCTTAGTGAAACATACGTCAAACAAATTTAATGCAATATTTTAACTAATGGGATATTTCTTTTCCAGATCAAGTAGAGGAAAAAATTATGGAATCATCAACAAACAAAAAAACACAATTAGTATTTGCTGCACCTCCTCGGGCTTGTATGCCTGAATTCTTCGAGGCATGGATTTCACTAATGAAAAACTATATTCTCCATCAAGCTGGTTCCGAATAGCGATTGACAGATCAGCTATCCAGAATGGAGCCTTGTCATTGACAATTTTTTTTTAAATTTCCACCATAAATGTTCAATCGGATTGAGATGCGGACCGATTGCTGTCCATGTCATTGAGTTGATATGCCTCTCCTGAAGAAAAGCTTAACACGCTTTTCTCTGTGGCAAGATGCATTGTCATCCTGAAAAATGTGCTCATCATCATCCAACCCTGTTTTCTATTGATGGAATGAGAAAAATGTCTAAAATGTCAATGTACAACTGTGTTGAGGTAATGATTTACCATCTTCCCTGGTCCTTTACCTGACATGCAACCCCATATCATAAATGAATGGGGAACTTTGCTTGTTTTCTTCATCTTTATGTTTTATTGGAACGGCACCAAACTAAAGTTTCAGCATCATCTCCTTGGCCAATGGAGATTCGTGATTCATCACTGAATATCACTTTCATCCACACTCCATGACTGCTTCTCTTTAGTCCACTATTACCTTGTTTTCCTCTGTCAGGTGTCAGTGATGGTTTTTGTTTGGCTTTTCTCTATGTAAATCCCATTTCATTCAGCCAATTGCTTACAGACTCCTGTTTCCGCCTTTTTGTTTTTGTTGTGCATTTTCTATTTTCAAGGCATATTGCTTGAGCTTTCTCTCTTGACGCTACGACGTCTTCTGTGGTCTACCCGTATGTTCTCCTTTCATAACCTTCCCAACAGCTCGTCAAGGTCTGCAAGAACTCTTTTAACTGCAGAATAATTTGCATATTCAGACTTGTGCTGGTTTTATAAATGCAAATTACAAGGTGATTCCATAATGTTTTCCTCTACTTGATCTAGTAAACAGTATGCCATTAATTTCATTTGTTTGAGTTATGTTTCACAAAGACAACATTTTCAGCTATTAAACAATATCATATGTCATATCTGTGATTTGTATGTATATGTGTTGTAAGTAAAAAAACTGAGTGAACATCATCTAAGTGTGGTGATTTTATAACTTTTGCTAGGGGTTGTATCTGCAGCCAAACATGACCTGCAACACAATTAAAAGGTACACTCCTTGACTCGAGAGCACTACTCTCAACTTCTCATCCCCTCATAGCTCATAGTCTCAGATTGTTCTCTGCCCCTCCCCCTACAGTTTTTGTGTGTGCCTCTTTATCCACTACATTACTGACTACATGTGTTTCTGGTATATGTTCATATTGCATTTGGTCATTCTTTTTTACCCCATGTATTTATTTTGCAGTGTCATTTTGCATTAGGCTGAAAGCTGCTATAGGCAGGGTTTGATAGTTGCAATGAGAGCTAGCTGAAAAAAGAACGAAAGAGACAACCCAGCTCCTATGGCAAGCCGTTTTAACACTTAATAGCTAGACTGGATATATATTGCAGATATCTGTAATTAAATTCTTCCTAGTCAAAAAGAACATTTCAGATATCCACAATGACATTCTTCCCAGCCACAATTGTCTTTTCAGGTATCCACAACGTCATTCTTCCTAGGACAAATGATGTGACATGTGTATTGGGCTATCAATTTCAGATATCCTATTGCCATTGGAATTCTTACCAGGAAAAACTCCCATTTCAGATATCTACAATCCAATTCTTACTGACTAAAATTTTATTGCAGATAAAAGTGTGGTTCGATTATATGTTTAAACGGCTTGCCATACAACTCCGTCTTCTGCTCCCTCCCTCCGGAGCCTGTTGGATGTCCATGGCATTTCTAAGAAATTACACTAAATTTATAGCTCTTAAAGTTATACCTACAGCACCTTTATTTAATACTCTTTATGTCATTACGTCTCTTTACGTCGTATATTGGTAGCCTACTCCTTTAACCTACTTGGGTATGTGGTTCATATAGGCCTATGGGAAGCTGGTGTTCTTTAAGGAAGTTTTCCAGCTGATACAGTATGTGACTTGGTGGATAGCCTGCTCAATAGACATTTTTTTGGAGTGACTATGTTGCAGATTTCTGTCCCCCATGCCAATGCAACTCTTGTGGATAATCCTGCAAGGGTTGCTCTCTCTAACAGGTGCTAGCCTATCTCTCTATTGCTCCCTAACTGCCGATATTGGGGGAAAAGCTTTCTGTATTTGACACCACCTGTGCCTGGACCTTGTAGTCCCATTAGGCTACTGTTTTTACTATGTAGGCTCAAGGGTTAACTTGCAATTTAGGGGGAACCCTAAGATCTGCTGGTGTAGGCCTATGGCTACATGCATGCAAAATAAATTATTATAATGACCTCAATTTAAAAAAAAAAAAAAGCCTAATTTATTAATATGAGCAATTTTAGACATGTCTGCATTTCAGTAGCCTATATCTTAGCAGAGTCAGATTTCTCCAAAAATGTTTGTTTGCAAAGTTTGATTCTCCGATATAATAACCTATAGGCCTACTCTATGTTGTGGTTTGATGAAGTTTCGCCTGCACGTTCTTGTGAATACGGGGGACGGCATGAGTGCAAAGGAACACAAATAGCCTACGAGACCTGTCTGGCAGTGAGTGTATACGCCTACGAGGGGGACTCTACGGTGAAACTAAAGCATAGGCCTATAGGAAAAAATTGCACGGCATGTGTGCAAGTGCCACAGGTCTATTTATCGAAGGCTGTGTTCCATGTGAGGCTAGTGCCTAAGGCGGTATATTGTTTAGTCTATGTCTTTTCTACATTTCCCATCTCTTCAATATGCTAACCTATTCTATAGCCTATTGACATTGGCCAGCTGCAATTATGGTCAAAATCTGAATCCAAATAGCCCTACTACATCGTGAACATTGTACGTACAAAATGTTAACACTCAGACCTTTGCTATTAGGCTGTGTCAATCTAAACAACTGTTCTATCTGTTGCCGAGCAATATCCCATGTCACATAACCAACCGTGACTTTCTGACTTCTGAGCATTTTTTACATCGTAGCCTATAGCAAATTATATTTATACAGAACCAACACCGATGTATACTACTTTTCCTGCAAGAAACAGGTTGTTTACACTATTATGTATTATTGTATGTTTGTTTTCACTACGCCTAATATTGGGGTCTCAGTTATTTAGCCGTCAGGTGCCAAATGTTTATCAATGAGGAAGATAACTGTTATAAATCTGCACGTCAACATTTATAAAAATAGGCTAATAATAATAATAATAATAGGCCTAATAATAATAAAACATTACAATTGATGCAAGAAGAAGACAATTTTCCACAATAAAAGGTTAATTCAATTAATAAAAGGTTTTTACCTGAGAATGTACAGTAGGTGGGACGGATTCCGATCGTTGCGTAAATTCCTCACTTTACAAAGTCACGCAATTCATCTAGGCTAATTAGCAACCAGTGCGCTTCTTAACAAGAGAGACCCGTAGGCCTACTGCGAGGGAGACACAAATATTCAGTCCATCGAACAATAGCAGCTACCTTTGGATTGAGGTTTCTCGCGAATAGGCGAGGCCTATGTCAGGTATGAGGAACGTCAGGAGCGGTTTCTGGTCGTGAGTAACAGCGCGGCTCATGTCGCCGTGAACCTGCAGAAAACCACAAAAAACACTTGTAGGCGTGTCCAGATCGTGTACCCCTATCAGGAAGTAGAGTCGGCAAATGAATGTAGGCCTACTGTTATGAAGTTAGTGATTCCAAGTTGAGTGGGGATATATATTAATAATTATTCCGAGCCGATATGGATTCGTTGGATCGTTCTACAAACCTCAACTTTTTAAAGGAGCCAGTTTTGAAAAAACTTTGCGAAGCGCTGGATAAAACCACCAACCAAGGATGGCGTAAACTTGGGGAGACAGTCGCTTGTGATAAACGATTTAGAGTCAGGTAGGCCCATTATAATTATTTTTGACTTCATTTTACTTTGTAGAACAATTTAGTTCGATATTTTACATATTTTAGCCTCAGCAGGGACTAATAATGTTCCGTGTCCGCTGCGCTTCGTGTCCTAGTCCCAATGAGATGGAGATGTGCTCTCTGGAGGTGCTGGAGGTGGACGGCAGCCCCAGCCGCATGCTGCTCCGGCTGATGGGGGAGCGGGGATGCACGCTGGGACACCTGTTGGACCACCTCCAGACTCTGGGCAACCCGGAGGCCATCCAGTGCCTCAAACCACCGAGTAGGCTACACACTCGCTAACACGGGCGGGCGGGCGGGCGGGGGTTAAAAGTTAAGCAGCCACGTAATAGTCTACTTTGGTTACTGTATTATTTTTTGTATTAAACTCAAGATTTTTTGTATTTAGCACTACAATTTACTCTCACTCATTTTCCATGGCTACATTTTTTTTGTTCGATGTTACAAAATATATAAATAGGCTAGGCTTTATCCTTTTATAACCCATCCTGTTAAATATATGTATAATCTATATATCTGAGAAAAAGAGTAACAAAATATAGAATTATAGTAGCAGCCAATAATTTCATTTATAGCACTGATGCCTTGTAAGCAGTGCAAGGATCAAAATGAATGAGAAGAGAAAGAGCTAACTCTCAAATGTAAAATGTTTAACGGGTAAATGCTGTATTGTGCTTGGTACATTGGTGGGCTCTTCACTGATCCACAGAGGCAAGCGAGGTGTATCATGCTCTGATTAGGGTACTGATTAGGGTACTACTGTACCAGCATGCATTCACAGACTCTAAACACCTTCCTAATACTCAGGCCTCCAGATCCTCATTCAGCCCCAGTCGGTCTCTGTTTTATCTGGCCACAATGTGCGCCTCAGCTGCTATGCCGTGGGGAAATCTCCAGTCCAGTACCAATGGTTCAGGACAAAGGAAGAGGTACGCACGCACGCACACACACACACACGCACGCACACACACACACACACACACACACACACACAGACAATACCCAAGCTGGGAATCAAAATAGATTAGTAGCCATATATATATATATATATATATATATATTAAAGGTACACTCCCCAGCAGTGTTATGGCTCCTGCAGAAGCCTGGATGTCCACCCTAGCCAACTAAAACACATCTGTATGAGGGGCACACACACTCTGAAACGGAGTTTGAAACCAAAAACACTGCTGGTTATTGAAACCTGCTAAAGCATTAGCCCCTCGGGCACCTGAGTGCCCCCCCCCACCACCATAAACAGAGCAGACAAGTCAAGGTCATACAAAGAATCAGTTAATCCTGTAGAAGGGCTGGTGAATTAGCTACTAAGGAAAGTTGAATAGGTAATCAGATAGAGGGAGTATAGAAGGGATATGGTTCTGTGGGAAGAAGGTTAGAAGTTTGAACCGGGTATTGGTTCATTTTAAAAAAATTAAAAGAGTTTAGGAAGTGACCCTGCTGTACAATAATCAAAAGAGAAGCAACCACAAAACACTAAATATCAGGGGTGTAACGGTTCTGAAACCGAGACGATATAAACGGCCACGGTTCATTTGTGGTGGTTGGGGACACGAGTCTATTGCCTTCCCTCTGTATTCTCAAAGTCAACCTGCGCAAGCTCAGCGCAGGTATACTGTACCTCATCAAAAAGGGGACAAGGTACTGTAGCTATTCACCATGTTTCTAGGCAACAAGGACGCTACCTTGCCGCTCAGATCAGACAGCGACGGAAAATAACGACGATCAAGAAGAGTTTGTTCCACCACTTCTTCAGATCATATATCCAGTTTATATTGTATATAACCTTAACATTTCTTAACCACAGATACCCAACAGCTTGTCTCCAGACCTAGTGATGCGAAAGGTCTGTCTAAAGGACGCTGGCTTCTACATCTGCAGGGTGAACTGTGGAGAGGAGTTTGAGTTCAGCCAGTGGGTTCAAGTGGATGTTCTCGATATTGCCACATCATACGGTGAGCTACACCAACTATTATATGTATTATTAAAGCTGCTATAGGTAGGATTTGAGAGTTCCAACGAGAGCTAGCTACAGAAGAGTAGCTCTCGACAAAAGAGAGCACGATTTAAAAAAAATCAACAACCCAACCTCCTGTGTAAGTGTAAGTTATTGAATAGGAAATTCAGATTTGCATTTGTAAAGCAAGTTTCTGTGTTTAGTGGTTCTAAATATGTTAATTTTATTATTATTTAGAGTAAAAAATGTCCTATCATTAACAACTAAGTCCCCTATATCCACCAAGCAGGTCTGTAGGCCTTAACTGTATTCCATAGATAGTGATACGTGTCCCTGTATGAGACGGTGTACAACGTGTTATAAATGAATACATGTATAATATGCAGTATACCATCCGATACAGGGCTAGGGCAGAGCTACCTTTCTCTCGAGGGAAAGCTGAAGTTGGTTGTGCAACCTCAAGCCCAGCAGCTGATGGTGGGAGACACCCTTCATCTGCAGTGTGGAGCGGTAGGAAGGCCCATCCCTCGGTACCAGTGGCACAGGAACGGAGTACCCCTCACAAACGGCTCCAAGAGGAAGCTCACGGTAGGAGGGGCGGTAATAGATCACAGTATACATCACATCCTATTGGGCAGGGGATCCCAAAGTGCTGAGACAAAAAATTAGTGTTATTGTGTTTTAATAAAGTGCTGAATACATTTTCAATGTTTTCGCTGTGGTTGTTTATATCTATTTCTGCTTTCTACATTATGCAGACCATATTAACACTGGATGTTAGGCTACTGAAGATGCTATCGGTCCGTCAGCCACTATACAGGAGTCAATAACGACAATAACGCAGTGGTTTAAGATGATGAAGAAATGTTTCCTGAAGTCTGTAAATCCTGGTGTCTGACCTGACGGTACAGAATGAACCTCTCTGCGCTTGAACAGATTCCCTTCGTGACCCAGGACCACCATGGAAGGTACCGTTGTGAGATCAGCAGCAACGACGAGAGAACATGGACAAATGAAGTCAGTGTAATGATCGGTGAGTCTAAACTGATGTTGACACAACGACGCAACGCTCATTTTACCACCACCTAGACCATTTTATCATTCTGAGATGATTGTGCGGTTAATTGCCTTTGTTCTTGACCGAAAAGGGCCAAGGATAGCTATCCAGCTTTCAGAAGCAATGGAGAGCTCTGAAGGTAGAGTTGAACAGGCCATGCACCTTATTAAAGCTGTTGGAAATAGCTTAGTTGGTACTGCATGGCAAGATTAATACTATAAAAGGAATTAGTACTAGGTACTGTATGCATCCTTTTAACACTGGTTTAATTGCATGTGGGACACTGCTTAGAATCTAGGTGATCAGTTTCCCACCCCTCCTTTCAAGAATATTTTCTTTGGTGTCATCGGTTTGGGTTCACAATCCTTTCAATCTATGTGATAATTTTACAGGATAAATTAACACACTGACACAATGTTACATTGACCTCTATGGGTTGGAGATTTGTTCCATCTGGGACTTCTGACTGCATACACATTAGAGCAAAATTGAGATACGGAATGCATGGTGCATGGTTAAAAGTCAAGCCGATACTGGTTGGTAGAACAGCAGCTATCTGCCCTGCGTGACTTTCTGTTTTACATGCCCTTAAGAAAAGGGCAAGCTGTTGTTTTTATCAACCTATGGTTTCACATTGGAATAATAACTTACTTGTATGTAACGAATTTATATATAGATTATAACTCAGAACCACTGTTGTTATATATGCTGGTGGTAACACTATATCTTTGTTTTTTTTCCTAGACGACTTTTATGCCCCTGCAGCAAGTAAGTGGCATGTTACTTATTTAGGGAAATGGTTCAGATAAATATATTACAATATATTGGCCAGAGTTGGCCTACCTGTAAGCATCATTGAGCAAGATACCTAACCCCTACCTGCTCCATGTAATAGCAACGTATAATTGTAAGTCGCTTTGGATAAAAGCATCTGCTAAAATTACGTAATTGTATTTGTCACATGAGGTTTACGCAATGCTTCCATGTGTCATTTTGTTTTAAGATTCGAATGAATTCGTCCTAAATGACGTTCCAGAACAACTCTACGGTAAGTACTCTGTATTGACCTCCGCTCCTTGTGAGAGCCACACAGCAAAGGATCACCGTGTTCTCTCTTTGTTTTATTCGTGGTTAATGTATGTCCAACATTTGGTGTGTGCTTCCTCTTAAAGGTACACTCATCGATTGCAGTATAGCACCCCAGAGTTCTGCCCATGCCTACTGTTTATATTTTGAAACCCAACTGGCCACAAAAGGGTGTGTCACAGTCGGAGGAAGGGTAGAGAGTGGTGTGAGCCTAGGAGCGCTGTAGGGGGAGTACTGGCTGCTCAGCACCACTGTCTGAGAGGGCCGTGCACTCTTGAGTTTCAAACCAAAGCAACAATGTTTTCGTAATGTTTTCTTGGTTCAGTTTTTCCAGTCTAACAGGAGCTACCTCCTGAGTAGCATGTGACATGTGAAACCTTTAGTTGTGTTTTCACGGCTTCGGACACACTTTCATTTCCTGTATTGTATGAGTAGCCCTGCTGTATTTGTTGCCATGCCCGTCGTCCTGGTAACCGTGGTTTGACCTGTCCCGACCTAGCGACCGACAAAGTGGCGCTGCTGATCGGCAATCTGTCCTATAAGAACCACCCGCAGCTGAAGGCGCCCATGGTGGATGTGTACGACCTCACCAACCTGCTGCGGCAGCTCAACTTCAAGGTGGTGTCTCTGCTGGACCTCACCGAGTCGGAGATGAGGAACGCCGTGGACGAGTTCCTGCTGCTGCTCCACAAGGGAGTGTACGGTGTGTGGTTTACCTTACCTGGCAACTGGCCCCATGGGCCCCTTAGACAGACTCTACACTGGGGCCACGTGTGGTGGAAAGGCGGCAGGGGGCTAGAGCCGAGCGTGGAGGCGCAGGGCAGGGATTTATTTAGGAGCGGTGGGTTTTCAGGAGCTGCACATCCAATGAATTTGGATGTGCATTATAGTAACCAGACAGGCAGTAGCAAAAACGTAGGTATCAGAATCGGGACAAATGATTACTTTGGGCTCTAGTTTCAGGATGGCACAGAGGATGACGTGATGACGTGATGACAGTTCTGTTGGGCGCAAAGTATTTTTTTTCTCGCCTGGGCGCATTTGCCAAATTTCCCGGCGCGCCATGACATCGCTTGGCGTGGAGGTGCAGTAGATAGTCAGACAAAATAAGGTAGCGCAGTGCTAGTTTGGTGTCAAATAAAATCAAATATTGTGCTAGCGCTTCTGTCATATTTGTGTATATTATGTTGGCCTATTTCGTGAATAATGTAACTAATGACTACTGTCCTTAACCTTGTTAATCACAAAACCAAATAGTTGCACGTGTATCACGGTGGTTTATCATAGGTGCCATATTTGCACAGTTGGAGACTGTGCATCTCCCAAACAAGGACATCAGTTTTGACAGTTTCCTCCCAGGATCAACTTTTCTGCCAGTCTGGACATTTGCCGTCTATTACAAAATTGGCAGTTAGCCGAGACAGACTGAAGACAGCCCCCACCACTCCTACTGATAATGTATTCATTCTATTCCAACCCTTTTACAACTGCGCCACCGTTGCGCCTGATTACCACCACGAAATTAGCAAAATAGTAACCCCAAAATTCCTCTCTAGCTTACTGTTATGCTTTGGAATACAGCTGTGCACAAAAGTGCGCATGCCTCTAGGAAGGGTAGAGAAGATGTGCTCTTTGAGTTTTAAACCAAAACATTAAGGGTTTCATAATGCTGGTTTCACCCCGAGGGGCAATTCCAGACTGAGGAATGTAACTTTAAAGGGCCGATTAGGGATTGTTTTAGACCAAACAAAAGTCTTGATTTACATAACAATGGGGATATATATATATATATATATATATATATATATATACCACCACCCCAAACAATCCATACTATCGGGGCAAGCGCTACAGGGTTTGAAAAAAATGGACTAAACAGCTCAGGTGTGAAAGGCCCAAATGTATCTGAGTTGAATAAGTGCATCTGCATACTTCAAAATATCTATCTATATATATCTATAGATATAGATATAGATATATATATCTATAGATATATATATCTCTTAACTATGTTTTACACCATAGAGACTCGCGCGAGATGGAGATTCAAGTTCTTTTTGTTGGCTACATAGCGCTAGTCGTGGGTAGTAAATGTTTACATTTTTTAGCAGATTCTGATTACCATTTTTTTTTTAAAGCCTGCCCATTTAATTAGATATTGACGCTCAAAGTTCAAATGTCTAATATAAACCCAATTTTACCCGAGTACGGTTAACTTCCTAATGTCTTCCTCAGACACTGTGATTTGTTGTGCTGAACATCCTTAGCGATAAACTTTTCCTTTGAAGACATTCAGATTGCAATCTGACCCCGGATGTCCATCAAGAGCGGCTGCGTCACGTTCTGAAGTGGCTTCCATCAAAAATAGACGGCGTATGTTAAGAGGAGCAGAGCCAAGAGCCGCTTCTGAAACGTGCCGTGGCAATTTGGTGGATTCAACCACCAAATATGCACCCACAATGCACTGTTTTTTGGGTCGAACCACACCAGAGTTCACTTGGAAGCGGACGAGACCCCCGATTTGCAGGTGGACCACAATTTGTTTGTTTGGTCCTCACCAGAATTCAAACGAGCTTTCACCACCACCCCAAACAATCCATACTATCGGGGCAAGCGCTACAGGGTTTGAAAAAAACGGACTAAACAGCTCAGGTGTGAAAGGCCCAAATGTATCTGAGTTGAATAAGTGCATCTGCATACTTCAAAAGATCTTGAGTTGGGAAAAACCCTAAATGAGGAAATGCAGGTCCCGGGCAAGTCTGTTAGTTATAAATATAAAAGCCTTTATTCACAGGGCATCTAGAGATTAAACATTTACTAATGTGTTTTGTAGTGCCTTTTTCAGGGTGTAGAAACATACATGAAACTTAAATGGTGTCACGGTCCCTTAGAGATCTGGTAAATACTTGTCATTACTCATTAACTTAGGCTTGTTTTGTCTAACGGCTTTCAGAAAGCCAAAGGCCTTAAACGTATGAATATACAGTTACTGGGGAAAAACAGATTGTAGTCCATGAAAAGGGTTCCGACCAGGTTTAATGTCCACTTTGCACTCCTTTCTTGTCACTGTGGTCCCCTTGGTGTCTTGGATTAGTCTGGCTTTGGTCGTTAGCTGATGAACCTGTAGCTTTAAACGTTCTTTGTGTTTAACACTCAGCTGAATGGAATTAGGGAATAACAAACTAAAAAAGATTAAAATACACCCTGTGCCACACCCACTAAAAATGTCTAAAACCACAGACCACAAAAGAAGTTAAGCCTTTTGTATCAACATTGTGCTGGTGTTTTAGAAACTGCACGCTATCTAAAATGTTCACACAGTGTGTTCTATAGAGAGAGTCCCAGCTGTTTAAAGTGTAGCCCAAATTCAAATTATCATGGAGAGGTTATGGGGAAAAATATAACAATAACCAGTGTCCAATGCACTACAGTGACTATACAATCATTTCCTCTCTTCTTTTTTGAATGGGATTCTTGTGTAAGATAAACTTAGCAAAATGTATAGTAAAAGCCAACAGTACTCTCGGTTCTTTTTAATTGAGCTACCTTTTTACTTTTACTTAAGTTATTGTTTACATTAGTACTTCTACTTATAACTCCCAGACATTCCTGGACCTGCGTCTATGTCTTATTATGTCCACATTTCCCCTTGCAGGTTTACTCTACTATGCCGGCCACGGCTACGAGAACTATGGCAACAGTTTCATGGTGCCAGTAGACGCCCCCAACCCCTACCACTCCGCCAACTGCCTGTGCGTGCAGAGTATCCTGAAGCTGATGCAGGAGAAACAGACGGGCCTCAACGTGTTCCTACTCGACATGTGCAGGAAGAGGTCAGTAGGGGGCGCTGGTTTCAGTGAGTTCAGTTTTGTTTAGGTTCAGGTATAGCACACCATATAGCTCAGGGTCGCAAGTTGGGAACCACGTCCTGGCAAAGATTATAACATAAAGAATAATATATGAACATCATGAAATACAATAATAATAATAATAATAATAATCTGCTATTATAATCATATTAAGAAGAAAATCCATAATTATACAAATTATCAAAAAAGAAATCATACATAAAAAAATATATATTTTTAAATATCTCAAATAAACTTTAGAAACCACAGACTGTACAGGACACAGGAAAAGCAGCATAGTGTGGAGGCAGAGGATGGTGATATGGGAAAGAGAGAATATAATTCAATTGAAGGCTTACAGCAGACTTTTCAGACCCCCATGTTTCTTCACATGACTTCCAAAAAATCTTTCATTTGGTTTGTCTCAAGGAACTTTTTTCTTTCAAATTTCTAGGAACATTCACGACGACAGCACTCCAAACGTTGTATTGAAAGTCACTGCCAATATTGTCTTTGGATACGCTACGTGAGTTTGAGTGGTTGATCGTTGTTTTCGAAATGCACCTCTCTTTACGTTTTGTCAAGAATATTCCGGTGTGCATCCGGCATGTCCATTCTCTTTTTGTATTGCATATCATGTCACTGTTCAGGTGCCAAGATGCTGAGGCCTTCGAGCTGAGCTCCAGTGGGTTCACCAATGGTGTGTTCATCAAATTTCTGAAGAAGCGTCTTCTTGACGACGAGAAGATAACCGTGGTACTGGATAGGGTAGCTGAGGGTACGACATGAACTTCCCACGTCTAATAATGTCACACGCAAAGTAGTGACAAAATGAATAATGGTTTCCCTCCATGATTATGCAGTCTTGCTTTTATTTGAGTAATAATACAAACAGGTGCAGGTCCTGGTGGGACTATATTTCATAATGAAACAGTATTGTTTTACATCTCTATGGATTTTATTTTGTGCAGACATGGGTCACTTTGATGCCACCAAAGGGAAGCAGGCTTTGGAGATTCGCAGTAGCCTATCGGAGAGAAGAGCTCTGACTGATCCAATTCTGCCCGGCGCCAGTGTTGACATGGCTCTTCCACACAACCGCCAGTGGGCTAAGGCTCATGGTGAGATTTGAACATATTCAAACACACATTTAGAGTTGGAAAATTAATAAGAAATGTGGCTCATTTGTTATGTGATTTATCAATTTATCCACCAAAACTACAATGTGAAGTAGACTAGCTCAATGTTTATGTATGAAATGTGTGTCTGTGTGGTTCGTACATAAGAGTGTAAGCTTAAGGGGAGGAGTAGAGAAGAGTGCCACCCACTTAGAACACAGGTGTAGCATGCACTTGTGTTATCAGAGTTTCAAACACAAACAAGAACATTTTTGCTCGTTACCGCCACAAAGGAAACAAATCGAGAAGTGTCCCTTTAATACACTGTGATACAGTATTTTCATTTGACATTGATCCGGTGGGGGAAAAAAAAGGATAGCGGTTTGAGCTGGAGTCGTTGTGCGTTCCAGAGCTTCCAGAGAGCATGTGTCTGGATTTCGACTGTGGCGCTCAGATCAAGCTGGGCTTCGCGGCAGAATTCTCCAATGTGCTAGTCATCTACACGCACATCACCAAGAACCCCGAGGACATGTCCCTCTGCCAGGCCTACGTCACAGACTTGTCACAGGTCAGCCTCGCAGCTTTCTAACTCTGTTCGGTTTTGGATGCATTTGGATCCACACACGGTCTGTTTAGAATTTGTAAATAGGAATTCTTGGCAACAGTTTTTATTTCCTTTTATCCAGTGCAGACACACAGTATATCACAACACATCTTATTTACAGTACAATAAAGTGCCACGAGCATACCTCTTAAGGGGCTATTAGTCCGGGGAAATCTTTTGACCTCAGTCCTCAGAGGCCAAGCATAACAACACAGAGTGTAAGCAGGGAAAATGAAAAAATTAAAAACAATTTATTTTTTCCTTTCCCTTCTTCCCCTCCCCTTTTTTAAAATTAAATAAATAAATAAAAATCTGCATATCAGATGAAAATGTAAGGCAATGGGGGTCCATTTGTTCAGGAATACGTCTGCTGTCAGTTGCAATAATGCAGTCATATATTCCACGTGGTATCTTGAATTCTTTCCTCCATTGTGTTATTGTGGGAGGGTGTGGCTTCAGCCAGGAGGCTGTTATTACCTCGTTTGCTATCAGAAGGAAGACCCCCCCCCCCCTCCAATAAATACGCTTGGCTATGTTGGCAGCAGTTTTTATCAGGCATGTTGCATGTTGTCTCAGTTGCTTGCGATCACGCAGACATTCCTCGAGTGATCCTCTGGTGGCAGGGGTTGCTGCTGCTTCAGTGTTCTGTTTTAACCTGAATGTTTAAACCTGACCTTCAGTCCCTTCCCACCACTCGCTCGCTAATTTTCCAAATGGAGGACAAACGAGTGTGTTGTATTAAGCAACAGTTGTGTTCCGTCCTGGGAATGGTGTCGGTCAAGTGGGGGTTCTACTCTTTGTGTCACCCTTTGGTGTAACCTCCGTTTTGTGACTGTAATTCCCAGGATCTTGACGTGGATCCCAAGGAGATGAACAAAGAGACTCCGGAGGAGACGGGTATCTACCTTCTGTCCAGCAGCCTGCCCCAGCACTGCCTCTACACGAGGCTCAGCTCCCTGCAGAAGCTCAGGGTAACTGCTGATGATGCTCTCCCTTACCGCTCCCCGCTAGTTAGACTTTACACTGGGGGTGAACCAACTGCGCACTACCACGGCTCACCAGCAGGGGATGGGAAAAGGCCAAATTATACTTTGCGCTTTCGCGGGAACGCTCCGATCCACGGACCTGTGCGTGTCGACTGCGCATGTGCGACACCGAGCGTGCACTAACGGGCCGATCGAGTAGCTCGAGCAGGCCGGGCAGAGTATCAAAATACAGTGGTAGAGACGCATCTGCAAGAGGAGAACGTGAGGTATATTTTAAACAGCCCGAAACTTTAACTCTACTGATGATAACTCTCCCTTACCACCCTGCTAGATAGACGTTTCACCAGGGGCGAACCAACCGTGCACTACCACAGCTCTCCAGCAGGGGATGGGAAATTATTTAGCGAAAAGAGCCGGTTCGGTACATGGGTGTTTTTCTGAATTTTACCTCTCTGGACCCGGTTAGTCCTCTTCACCTTGGCCAAGGGCTTTCCCTTAACTGCTCTACAGCCGCATCGCTCTGCAGTGTTTATTGTACAAACAACGTGGTTTTAGAAACATTGTTGTTTGCACAATACATGCTCAGTGGCATGTTGCGGAGCGGAGCTTCCATCCATTCATTCAGCGGATGCTGGTTCTGACGCAGGTGTGTGTGTGTGTGTGTGTGTGTGTGTGTGTGTGTGTGTGTGTGTGTGTGTGTGTGTGTGTGTGTGTGTGTG
>JAOEHI010028447.1:0-25263 GCA_025447815.1 Percopsis transmontana | reverse complement strand
AGAGAGAGAGAGAGAGAGAGAGAGAGAGAGAGAGAGAGAGAGAGAGAGAGATAGAGAGAGAGAGAGAGAGAGAGAGACAGAGAGAGAGAGCGAGAGAGAGAGAGAGAGAGAGAGAGAGAGAGAGAGAGAGAGAGAGAAAGATATGGGGAGAGATATATGGGGAGAGAGCGGGAGTAGGAAACAGAGGTGATGCCAGTGACCTTTCCTTGAGTCTTTTTCCATCTGAGCTGCGTTAGCGAGAGCGGCTAGCCGCGCCATCCGGTGTGTCTGCGTGTCCTAGCCAGCCAGATGGTCGTTTAACATTCCCGGCACGCTGGCCATACAACACACGGAACCGGGAACGCCGGGACCAGCCGCGTATTTGAGTTATTATTCAGCGTTTCTATTCAGCGCTATTCAGGGTTTGAGGGTCACCATAAAGTTCTGTTTTCTGTATCTTTTACGACTCTCGACCTTATTCAGCTGGACAGGGTGTATAATGTAGGCCTGTCAAACAGCAGGGCGGAGAGTCTGAATGAGCTGAATAAGAAAAAAATGTGGACCACACTTTCCTTTGAATACCCCCCATGTCACGAGAAGACGTTGATTCAAATACAATATATTTGATGAGTAAAGCTGCATCTGACCACTTTTATGGCAAAATATATAATAATAAAAGTTTTTAAACGTTACTTGTATTGCAGTTGGTCTTCCCAAGCCCACGGGAAACCAGCAGCATAAGAGCTCTTGAATGTGCTAATACAACTATTTCTTGGCGGTGTATTTTCTGCTTCGCCGCCGTTGACAAAGCCCCTCACACAAACTACCTCAAGTTACTGTATGTCTGCAACTACATCAAAAAAAGAAATGAAAAGGTCTGCTGGAAATTTTTTAAATTCTAAATAACATGACTGCTTTCCAAAACAAATAACTGTTTTTGCAGTTACATTTCATGAACAGGTGGTGCCGCCAACATGCCATATTAACCTGTGCAGCTTTAATTCACAGCAGATACGCTTGTTCCCATTTAAAACCACATTATTTATTATGTAAGAAAATAAAAAAAAAACAGAATCAATTTACAGTAGACTTGAAAAATATAACTTATTCAAATCATTCTTAGTTAGAATGGAACTGTGAATATGACACCAAAAAAGTATGACAGTACAAGTATAGAGTGACTAATACACATATCACCAACAGCATAAAGGTTAAATCCCTGTATATCAACACACTATTGTATTAACTTATTAACAGTTTCAAACGTATAACAAAATCAGCACCATAAAATACATGTAGTGGCAGTTTATGTACCAAACATATGTGCAACTAAGAATACAGTACAGGAATAATTAACATATTTGCACTATATCAGCAAGAAAAGCAGTTTGAGTGGTTCGCAAAAAAACCAATTCATAGATATAAAGCTATGTTATTAAATAATCCTAAAACATGTAAAAAACACAAAATCACCTATTACATTGACAATAGGAACAATAAACAGAATTGAATTCCACAGTAGTGAAATATGTCGTAGATAGCACCGTTTTGAGGCCTCTATTATAAACAAACACACAAACACACACACACACACACACACAAGGAACACACACACACAAACACATATGGATGACACAACAAACACACGTGTGACATACATAGCAATTGGGTCACCACAGACCAAAATGGGTTAAACGAATCCGAGTGAGAACTTCAACGGATAGTTCAACATTCTTGGTGTATATTTTAATGTCACTCAAGATGTCGTTTGCTAGATATAATTTTTGCAGTAATCCAACAAGCTCCAAAAGCACTCCATTATTGTACAGCTAAAGCAAAAATAACATAATTCAATTCAAAATGTAATACAAAGAGAAATCCTATAATTCTTGATGGGACTAGTTTTTCTACATAATATCACTCACCGCCCAAATAAACATGCCCAGCATACCTTTGACTTGAACATGATCAATTAAAGGCATACATATTTGTTTAGATATACAGTGCATTGCATTTACATGCTTTACCAGTTGAAGTTTGACCCTATTTACTTCCATTATAACAGGGGGATCACCACAGGAGACTCTATAATGTATCAGATGGATTCATGTGAAATTTATATTTACTGATCTCAACAACATGACAGGTGAGTAGAAAATGGGAATACACGTCAAAGTCTGGCTTTAAAGGGAACTAGGAAATAACACGGTATTATAAACTACCATCCCACTCAACATCAGCGGTTCTAGCCTGATGTCCCACATGGTACCTGAGGAGATAGCAAACCTAATCACAACAGCAACAATGTTGGGGCAAAGGGAAACCAATTACACTGTCTTTAAGGGGTCCTTCACATTGAATGGCTGTAGTAGTGTGTGTGTGTGTGTGTGTGTGTGTGAGTCATGTTTAAACATGGTGGTTGATAAACATGGTTGATAAACAGATTGATCTGTGGTTCTCTGTTGCACTGAGAGGTGTGTTTGTTTTCCCAGTCTTTGTGTTGACCGGGACCCTTATCACTCCTTTTGCAATCTGGGGCTCCCCTCGGTTCAGCCGGGGTGGTCTAACTGGGTCCGGTGGGCTAAAGGACTACTAAAACACTGTGTGGGACAAGATTGGTTGTAAAGGAATGGTAAAATGAAACGATGCAAAATACATTATGAAGCCCACATTCACTTTTTGAGTGATAATGTCATGTTATTAGATAAGCTGTCTTATTGGCTAATGCAAACAAAAGGTCCTAGTGGAAACTAATTGTACACATTTAATTTTTTTCTGCTACAACAAGTTACAAATGGTGACAATTCGTACCTGCGTCCAGCCATTTTCTTTGCTAGTCCAGCCCACTTTGTCTCCCAAGTAAATATAATCTCCTATTATTCATTTCCATTTTTACATTTGTATAATAATTAGCAAAGAGGAGCATGGGAGCATGAACCTTGACACTGGTGCAGGCGGGAGAGGAGAAAACAGAGTGTGGCTTTTGTTAAAGTGCCACTGATCATTGTGATTGCTGTCTCTGATTGGCTTTAATTTGTGCCAGGTGATGTAACTTGCTATACACAAATATTTTTTTACTGTGGTGTGATCTTTGGTTCCCTTGTATTGCGATTACTGTATTCGGATAGCAAATGTCAAGAATAGAAGCCTTATAGGTTTATATTTTTTCTTGTATTTCCTCAAGGTAAAATAAATGGCATTGCGGGCAGTGATTCATTTAGCTCACGAGAGATTCCCCTTTTATGGACGTGTGGGATTGTGGCTCTCCTATTAATAAATGCCTCTATAACCATGTTGGGACACATTACCAAAGAGAGGGGACAGTTACCAAGGGCAGGGGTGGTGTGTACGTGGCTGGAGGATATTCCCATGTAGTCCGCAGGACTTTGGCTTCATACTGTGCAATAAGCCACCAAGACCGGCGCCCAAGGCTTTCCTAAAGTCACACATTTTGCTTGTTTTCTTTTTTTGTTGTTTTGTTTTTTGGTACACAGCGAAAGAAAATATTGAACGTCTTCAAGTCTTCATCCCAACTGGAAGCTTATGACCCGGCCCTAAAACGCACAACCTTTGCTGGTTGTCTCTAGACATTCTTTTGTTGAATACAAAAAAGTACCGTCTGCAATCGCGATAACACGGACAATAGTAGCAAAACATTTACAAAAAGGAGCGCTACATGGAGGGGTGGGGGGTGGAAGGTGGGGGGTTGGTCACTAGCTCTTGTGCACTATTTTCTTGGCGTAAAAGTCCCTGCAGGTTTCGCAGCACCGCTGGTACCACCGCATGTCCTGGCACAGGTTCTTCTCCCGGATAACCCGGCAGTATACGGTCCACTGGTCCCCTGTGCACTTGTAGGTCAAAGCAGCTAGCGGTGGAGGGGGTGGGGGGGTGGGGGGGGGGAGGGGGGGGATGGAGAGGACACAGTCAGGTGGGTCAACCTGAGAGCCAATAGGAAACTACCATACACAGGCACACATACCCAAAGCTAACACTCTAACACACACAGGCAGTTTACACACACACACACACACACTCTCACAGTGACACACACACGCGCACACGCTCTAAGCCTCACCTAGCCTGGGAGAGGTGATGGTGTTCACGTTGACTTTCTCGTTGCACGCCCCCTGGTGGCACGGCCGGTACGTCGGGGGCCGCAGTGCGCCGGGGCAGTCGTTACCGTGACGACCCGTCACCTTGTGCATGCACTGCACCACTCGGGACTGCAGGCCCTTCCCGCACGACGATGAGCACTGCAAACGTGACAACATGGTTAACTTAACAAATAACCCCGTCTCCACGGATACATATGAAATAAACGCCCACTTGTTGTTGTTGTTGTTTTATAACACAAGTAAGTCTCCAAGTAATGCTCCAAGTAATGCTCCAAGTAATGCTCCAAACTGCTGGCCAACCTTTGAGCGAGCACTGTGCAAAGTTGTAGCAATTGCACCAAGGAGAGGTCAGAGGCAGGTGCCGTCACTCGGTCCTGGTTGGGGAATTCATTTGTACATCATCAACAGCGTCGTCATCATAGCAGTGGACTGAACACCCATCCGTACTTCCTGATGACGCGAGCTGATGTGAACCCATTACAGAGTCCTTTAGGATATCTAATGTTTACTAATAACAATAAAACAAGTCTTTTACATTCTCAATTTACTTTCGCTAAGCTGTGGATGCCAATGGACTGGCTTTGTTATGCCTTTGAATGCCGTGAAAGTATTAAAAGATGTACCAGGTACTTTGCAGGGACTTACTTTAAAGGGCTTATTTCGCCCTCTCAGACCTCGCTAATACTATTTTAGACTTAGATTATAAACTAGGTGTTAATAACAGTGAGAGTTTATGTCACCTGTCTCTGAGCGTCCTGTATTCTGCGTGCACGTGGCTTAATGTCAAACAACATTTAAATCACTGTAAACAAATGTTCCCAGTGGGGCAAATAAAAGTCTTTTACGGCAATACAAAAAAAAAAAAACGGTAGGAAAATAAAACTGTAGTGACAAACACAATAAGCAGTGCGGCTTAAAATGCTGCTTACGATGACAGTTTTCACACTAGCCATCAGAGTGACAGAATGAAATGAGCAAAGGAAATAATGGGAGTGGGGTAGGCAAAAACAAAGGAGAGACGGTAATAAGCTTGTCTCACCCAGACAGGCAGCAAAAAACTGCCAACAGCTACCTGTCTTTGGCAAGAGCTGCTGAATTCTAAGCGAACTGCATCCTCGAAAGCACAAATCACGACAATTGCTAATGCTGCTACAGTGCTGAAATTGCTCCATAACTGCTTTGCGTAATATCCTTTCGCAACATTGATTTCATAGTACATGAAAACATTTTCCTCATCACATGCACTGCAAATACTATTTTGGACCATAAAAAACGGGCATTTCACATGAAACACTGCAAACTCTTTAAAGACCCATAGATGTCAATTAGGGTTTGCTTCATTTTGAGGGAGTTCTTTTTTATAGTCGAGTCATCACAACAGACTCTTAATTAGAAATTCCCACAGTCTGGCTTACCCTGAGCTGTTTTCAGAACCTCCCAGAAGCCTCCCTTACTCATACACATAAAGTAGAAACTGTTAATGTTAAATGTTACATAAAATATTTGACTCATATATGATTAACTTCAAAATCTCTCGCTTTGCCATTGTTTTCCTATTAAGAGAGCGTCACGCCTTTCAACCCCACTTGAGTGTAACCAATGATTTCACAGTGTGACATACTTGAACATTAATGATAATGTTAAAGATGATTTGGAAGCAGCTTGACCCAGGCATGTTGTGGATGCAGTCTTACCCATTATATTCACCCAAAACACACACACACACTCACACACACACACACGCACACAGTAAACCAACTATAGACATGACTGTGTGTCCCGTGTAGTGCTGTCTTCTAGGTTGCGCTGGTGTAGGGTGTTTGGACAGAGCGTTGTAACCACATTAGCTCCCTACAGTCCTGTTAGTCATACATGCATTTGCAGAACAGGAAACGCCATTAAGAAGTTAATAACGCTGTGATATCAATGGCCTAATAGAGCTCTAGGGCAAACAACAACTCATTTGCCAAGCATCATTATACTGTCAAATGTGTCGAGCCGTTTCTCAAACTGATGAACAGGGAAGGGTGAGAAAACAAGGCACAAACAGCACTCGCGAGCATCCGGACAGGAGTGGAATATTTCAATCTAGTTGAAGGGCACATTTCACATTTATCAAAGCAGTGTCCTCAAGGCTTGATAACCACCCATCGGTGAGGCAGGGCTAGGCCAACTTATTTGTACAGCCCCTTTCACACACAGCGCAGTGTGCAAAATTTGCTTTACATAATGAAAAAATACAGATAAAGATACAGAATATAGCAGAACAGAGAATAAAAAAGACGCGTCCAAGAACCTCTACAGCATGTCGCACAAATAAAACTAAAAAAACCAACGATACTAAAACTCTAAAGAGCAGTGGAGAACATATTGTTAACCTGGATTTAAAAGAGGTCAGCATGGGAACAAGTCTCAGATCCTCTGGAAGTTTGTTCCAGTTCTATATGTAGCATGAAAGCTGCATCACCCTGTTTTGTCTTTACTCTGGGAACTGTCAGCAGACCAGCCCCAGATGACCTAAGGCATCTACAGGGTTCATACTGTATGAGCCAAACTCAGATATTTTGGCCATGAACCATTGAGACAGGCAGCATTATCTCAAAATCAATTCTATGATGGTGTGGGAAAGGCATGTCATGCTCAGCTCTCTTGCTCCGTGTCATAACGGCAGTGGGAGCGTTCTATAATTCCACTGCCACTCGTAAAAACAACACCGCGTTCTTCACCGCGTATATCACTTCGGCCTGTCAACGGGTGCTGGGTTCAGCTGCCTGTGACCCAGTCAGGAGTTTTTTACGAGGACTTTTTCAAAAGACGGGGGCCAGGTCTGATCCTCTGGGTCAGCCCAGGGGGTCGCAGGGTCGAAATCCCCTTCACCCGGGGGACGGGGACGGGGACGGGGGGGGTCGTGGAAGCGGAGAGCGGGAGTTCAGGTTTCCCATTTGCACGGCTGAGGAAGGTGCGTTATGGCCCCTCCCCTTGACACAGGAGCCCTACGTAGGGGCTGCCAGCACATCTGGAGTGGTCATCAGTATGCCAGAACCAGAGTCTTACAAGGGCAGGGGGGAGAGTGATAGAGAGTGACAGAGAGAGACATGGATAGAGTGACAGAGAGAGAGCATGGATCTTTTAGCTGGGATAATCATTCGAGGTACAGTGGTATCACATGTAAACCTGTTGGCCAGCTGCTATAGTGGCCGTGTATTGCGTAGCAATGACAAGCTTGGCTTTGGGGATGAGAGAGTGTGTGTATGAGTATGAATATGTGTGAATATATCAGCAAGCAGAATGCATCTGTGGACACATCTTGCTGTGTGTTCTGACGACACATCCTCTCACATGGGGCTCCATGATGTGTTTCGGTGTAATTGAGTGTGCTGCCTTGTGTAGTTTGTGTCCTGTGCCAGTAGGGGGCTCCATGTTGTGTTTTGGTGTAATTAAGTGTCTTGCCCTGTGTAGTTTGTGTCCTGTGCCAGTAGGGGGCACTGGTGTCGCAGTTTGGGTGTAATTGAGTGTCTTGTACTGTGTGTGTGTAGACTGCAGCACCGCGTGGCCAAAGCCAAAGCTGAACTGGACTGGGCACGCACTGTACCTTGGACCAGTCTCCAGTCTTCCACTCGTAGCACCTAGACAGGTCCTCGCAGGGCTCCTCCAGCGGGGGCTGGGACAGGGGGTCACACCTGCCCTGGGGGTTGGTGCAGGACACGGTGCGCCTGCGCACCCCACGGCCGCACTCGGACGAACACTAGGGGGAGGGGGAGGGAAAGAGAGATGGATGGAGGGCGGAGAGGAGAAGGTGAAACGAGAGAGAGATTCAAGGACAAACGCCTCCTCAGCACCACACCATCAATAAGACAGGAACCAATAGGACTCTCCCCGTAGCAGGGATTGGAACGAGTCGACATACGTGCTGTAGCTCAGTAGCAGCGAGTTACAACTGAATGTGCTGAGTGGCAGTTGGCTGAATTCAAGCATTTTACCAATAACTTTTTCATGTTCTATTACTTTGCTACTTGCAGTAACTTGCAGTATACTTTTCAATTTAGCCTATGAAGGGAATTTAAAGGTTTATAGGTTATAAGGTTTAGGTTTTAAAGGTTTAAAGTATAAATGCTTCTTTTTAGGAATACAAAGGCAATACATTTGTTCCCATGAGATGTTAAGGTCTCCATAGTGATAGCCTCTTCTAATAAGTGTTATGGGATGGACCGCTCCATTAACATCTAGGGCCCTAGTTTCCCGGTCAAGGGGCAAGTGGAGGCGCAAGTCGATCTAACGTGCGGCCAATACTTTTTTGCTGATTTCTGAATGGCGGTAAATGAACGCAACTGCGGCACAGTTTTAAAAGGGTTGGATTAGAATGAATACATTATCACTAGTAGTGGTGGGGGCTGTCTTCAATTACGGCCAAATAAGCTCCTCTCATTCCCTTTAGCAGCAGTGCGCTCTCTGTCGTGGCCAACTGCCAATTTCGTAAAAAATTACGAAAAGCTTCTCCCGGGGGGAAACTGTGAAAAAATAAACCACCATGATACACTTTTGTGATTTGTTTTGTGATTAAAAAGGCTAAGGAGAGTAGTCATGAGTTAAATTATTCCACGAAATAGGTCAACATAACATACACAAAAGTGGCGTGTGTGATTATGGATAGGTATGTGCTGCTTAACAACAAATTGGGCTCCTATAGTAACCTAATGGTGAAACGGTTGCCTCAGACACACTACATCATTTACACACAATCTATGGTGTGTGCGTGTGTGTGTGTGTGTGTGCGTGTGTGTGAGTGTGTGCGTGTGCGTGTGCGTGCGAGACCTTGGACCACTCGGAAGCCTCCCAGACGGTGAGGCAGAGGCGTCCCTCGCAGCCCTGCAGCACAGGGGGCTTGTCCCTGTGGCAGTACAGGTCCTTGGTGTGGATGAGCGAGCCATTCTGCAGCTGGTAGACGCAGGCCACCTCCCTCTGCTGGAGGCCCTTGCCGCATGTCATGGAACACATGCCCCAGTCACCTGTCACCCACCTGACACACACACACACACACACACACACACACACACACACACACACACACACACACACACAGGGTAGGTTTGGAATTAAGCACCGAATAAATGTTTCCTTTTGACCGAGAATCCAGAGAATACAATACACACGTTTTGTAAAAAAAAAAAGAACAAGAAATAGTGACTTGGTCGGGTAACAATCTGGACTCTTTTAGAAAGGGCTGGGTAAACAAACAACAATTTGAATGTATTTGTTTTATTTCATTATAAATTGTACAAATCCTAATATTACTAATAACTAATAACTAACTAAGACTTTGGACATTATTTTACAGACAATTGTGACCAATTTACATTTTCCTGCCAATTTCAGTAAAGACAACACTGGATTACGCATTGTGTATACACAATACATACGTTGAATTGTGTATAAACAATGTATAATCAATAAATATACTGTAATACAGGAATTTGGGAAAAATGAAATGTATTCTTGTAAAATTGTCGAATACAGTTATTTCTGTATTTACCTGAATTTGTTTGCTGTTCTTGCCCAGCCATACTTTTAGACACATTCTGAGTTAATTATTATCTTACTTAATATAAAGTAAAACTTAATTAGAACCGAAAAAAAAACTGCGAGTTTCTCTTTGAGATATCAGGCTTTTATCTTTTACTTGACTTGAGATCTTCTCCATCTCTTCTCTTCTTCTCATCTTTTTTCTATTCTATTCTATTCTCACCCCAACCTCTTTTGCTCTCTCTTTCACTCTTTTTATCTCCCTCGATATGATGTTTTGTCTCTCTCCCTCCTTCATTCCTTCAGTTAGTTTCCTCTTGATCATTATGGCTTCAAACTGTCCTGATGTAACCTCAGATAAACTGGCAGAAATCCAGCCATTGAGCTGGAAAGCCATTTAGACGGAGAGGAACTATTGTATGTCAAGGTGCAGACAAGAGGCGCGGTCTAAGGGTGTTTCTCAAAGTCAAGGATGCTTCCTTGGAAGGACGAGTCTTTCCAAGTCGGGCCTTTCAGAGATTAGGCAAGACCTAGCATTCGGACAACACATAATGGAACAGTCTAGCGAGTGTGCAGGTGTGAGTCATTGAAAAGGTCCCGCCTTCAATTCCTTTCGTATGTGCGCATAGGATTGTGGGTACTTCAGGAATGCTGAGGATACATGCATCTTTGAAAATTCTCTGATCGATAAAAAAATCAAAAGGATCCTAGACATCGGAACAGTCCTTCGGCGGGATTCGATGACGAAGCATCCTTGAAATAGCAGCCGTTAAGGATCCTTCCTTGACTTTGAGAAACGCCTAGTGCATCCATGTGGACAAATTTCACAGGCGCAATACTGTAGATGTGTACAAGAAATACACTCTACCAGCAAAAGTGGTATTTTGTGAGATCTTGTATCATTACACGAACTGAAACTAGTCAAACTGAAATTAAAATCCATTTTTGTTGAGAAACTAATTTACTTGTACATGCTATGTATTTGGCCCAAGTTTTGTAGCCATTTCTCCAAAATCCTTATTACCATAAAGAAGATGAAATTTAGAATTTCAAGTAGAAAAATAAATTTAAATGACATCCATTTCTCCGCAGTGACAGCCCCACTTATTTGGCAGTGTGTGGAGGAAAAGATAGTTTTGCTGGTGCTGTAGTACACAGTCACGTCAGTACTGATGATCTTATTTATATCAGATTACATTATTTCAGTGGGGGTAGGCTAAAAAAAATTATGATGTACTGTATATATTTAATACTGAAAGATGAGACAGTTCCAGTTTTGGTTTGACTCTAGGTGTTTAAGAACCTACCATTCTGGGCATGGTATTTCCATATGTAGAATCTATCTATCTGCATCTAACTGCATGTAGAACTAGGATGATTACCATTGTAAAAACTGCTGGACTTCATAGAATAATAATAAATATAGGATTTGGATGTGCAGTACTGTGAATTATGGACCTAGAACAGAACACTATTACATTCAATATGTGCAGAACTCATATTAAAACGATGAAGTTGATTCAAGTACTTCCTATTGACTACAACTCCATACTAATACAATAATATGCATTGGGAGACAGAAAGAGCAGTTACTGTACATATATTTCACCTACAAAGTTGTGTTTTAAGTTAGGTTATGTGCAATGTCACAATGTCTCAACACACATATGGAATATAAATAAATAATCACATGAGAGACCTCAAGCTGAAATAAAACAATGGCTAAAAGCAGTAGTGTGTGTGTGTGTGTGTGTGTATGTGTGTGTGTGTGCGTGTGTGTGCATGGTGTCTCACCTGTACTGGCAGGGATGAGAGTTGCAGGCTCGTACCTGTGGGAACGGTCTGTTCTCAGGTTTACAGTGGCTATCGTTGACTACCTCCATGGTCTTGTTGGCTATCCTCATACAGGATACCACTGTCCTCCTCTCACCTGCACGCACGCACGCACGCACGCACGCACGCACACACACACACACACATATAACCCCCCCATGTATGTTTTAAAACGTATGCTGTTATACAACTCATATACAGTAGTACATACACTACACACTAGAAAACTGTACATATGATGTATATTATACCCATGTATACGAAAGCATTACATGATGCTAAGTTTTCAGTTAGCAAGACATATATAGTATGTTGTATAACATATGTACAATGGGGCCATAATTATGTAAGAAAACATGAACAAACATTGTATGATTATAAACAGTTTATACATTTTGAACTAGTTCTGTTGGCCAGCTGTTGCACAGTCTGGCGATCGAAGATAAACGTGGTGCTTCGCTTTGGTCACAAACCCATTGTTTTGCCCCTGTAAACACACCACATTGATTTAGTTTGAAATGTACCAGGGCCTTTACTGTCTGTAATAATAATAATAATAATAATAATAATAATAGTACACTTAGGTAAACAAGGCTCAAATGTACACTGACTGTACATGACAGAATCATATACAAGAAGTTACAGCCAGGCTAAATGTGTGATTCATAGCTATGGGCCAACATATCAAAAGATAGACAGTAAATATGGGCCCATTCTTCCAAATTTTGAGACCATAGAGCGTTTCAAAAAATTGTTTTAAATATGAGTGTACATTTATCTGTTAGACCACACCCACATGGATCTTTATTGTCGGCCATTTTGTTTGAGGTGGTACAGTAGTTCATACAGTGTTTGTAGGGCTTTGTCTGTAGATCCCACATAGAAGAGACGTTTTCTTATCATGCACTCGGGTATAAAAATGCACATTTGTGCGTTTGTGCAATGTGCGCGCACACACACAGTAGTGTATCTAATGTTCCATCGTACTGATGCGACAGCTCCTGCACTGGGATCAGACAGGAATCTCAGCCCTCTGAGGTCATTAGTTCTGATTTACTGAGTTTAATTGTCTCTGCAGAGTACTCAGACTAAGGGTTATACCAAGGGACAGTGGCAAAGACGCATGAACACTGCACACGTGTGTGTCGGTAAGTTGAGTTATACCATATATATGACCATAATTCACACCATACTGTGTAATATATGTCAAATTTACATTGACATTACATTCACAACATTGCGATGCAATGATGAAACATTTTCATGTGTGTGTGAAGTGACTTTGGGTGTTTTCAGGATAGGCTGTGTTCTGAAAAGCAAGGGCAGGCTAGAATTTGGGATTTTCTCTCTCAAGGCTCAAGAGACGCAAAAACACAGCCGTAGAAAAACACTCTCGCATCAAAGTAAAGCTCACAAACCTCTAAGGCTAGAGACAATACAACTAGAGGGCTTTAAATAGTCAATTTAAGCCCCAACAACTATTTCAGATACACATATCCTAGCTAATCCACTCACTTGACAGTTATCGAAGGTCACCTTTTATAGCTCTTCTTTTTTGAGAGTTACACAAGTCCTTGAAGCAAACCGGGGCGAGAGCACCTGACCTTTCCTGGATTAAACGTACACTGCTGCTCTGAAGTGGAACTCTCAGCCTGAGAGTACCAGTGCTGTTGTCACACTGCCGGGGACAGTTTGTGGAAGAGGTGCATGGCATTAGACAGCCACTACATTAACCCTGGACCATAGGCCACACGCTGATGGTCCGGAAATATTCCATTTTTGTGAATCTTTTGAAAACACATCACCAGGAAATGCTTCGACCAGTACAGCAGCTTTTTGAAAAGGATCATATTGGTTCCCAGGTCCCCAGGCCCCCGCATCCCACCCGACCCACCTCCCGTGTCCCTGCCCGAGCTGTGCTTGAAGCTGTGCCCGGCCTGGCACAGCACAGGGAAGCCTCCCTGCGCTGAAGCTGCTACCAGATTAGAGCAGCTGCACTGCGGACGCATGTTAGAAGCCCATAAACTCACTGCACACGGTGGATCCATGGCCACCAGGGCAGAGCTGGCAAAGCTGTCCTACAAAGACCCTTCATGCGATGGTGGTTCTTTGAGTTTTCATATCTATGTATTTGTGTATTGATACTTGTATGAATTTACATGAATTTAAAGACCAACATGCATATTTTTTTCTGTTTTTCTCAAAGCAATTTCAAATAATGTCTCCCCCATGCTTTCATTCCACTTTGTGTTTCAGCTGCTGGAATACATTTCTTGTGTCGCTACTTTTCCGCGTACTACTGGCACAGTGACACTAAACATCAGGGGCTGTGATTGGGTGATGTGTGTTTATGTCCAGCGGTTGTACTGTATTACGATTAGGTCATTCAGCTGACGCTGTTATCTAAAGCAACTTGTGCCGTGAGTGCGCATGCACATGTTTCTGTTTCATTTGTATTTTAGGTCATTTAGCGGTCAGAAGCGACTTGCAGTGAGTACAAATACAAGTACGGAGCAGGTAGGGGTTAGGCATATTGCTCAAGGGTGCTTACAGGTCGGCCAACTCAGGGGCTCGAACCCACGACCTTCCCAGCTAGGAGAAAGACACCCAGACCACTAGACTATCCTGCTGTCCCCACCTCCGCCACACTGAACGGTGCAGTCCTGCCAGCTGCTGTGGGTCCAGATGTAGAGGTGTTCGTTCTCCCTCTGCTCCTCTGAGCCGTTCAGGGACACCGTGTACTCGTAGTGGATCCCATAGCTCTGGTCATGAAAGAGCAGCACCTGGACAGAGAGAGAGAGGGGAGGGGGGGGGGGGGAGAGAGAGAGAGAGGGGTGAAAGAGAAAGAGAGAGAGAGAGAAAATGAAGGAGTTTGAAAGATTGAAAGACAGGGCAGGACTGTGAGGAGAACTCATTCCTAAAATGGCCACAAACGGACGGCAGATTCTGTGCAGTCCGACCTGTTAGACGCCTAGCTACAGTCGCTAAGAATGATTTCATAACAAACGTGTGCACATCAATCCTGATTAATGTGATTGACAATGTGCTATCTTATCTCATGCATTTGCTTTTTTTGAACGAGATAAGACTCTTTACGTTAAACCGCCTCCAGAATCTCCGATGTCTGCCCTAGCAACTGTCCACTAAAGTGTGCGTGACTGTAGAGGAGCTGGGTAGCTACTGTAGGGCACGGGGCTACAGATGCTATACAGTAGGGGGAGGAGTAGAGGGGAATGCAATCCCCTCAGCACTCAGGTGGAGTTTTAAACAAACAGCGATATTGTAACACTGGTTTCAACCACAAGGGGAATCCTAGACACAGGTGGAGGAGTGTATTTTTAAACTTGGCTGTTTTAAATGGACATTTTGAGATTAATTTTAAAGCAACTATTTCATTATGTTATATTTATTCATGTCTGTTTCTCTGCTATTTATGGCTGATTGGGTTAAGAAAAGAAATATTCGGCCTGCTGCCAATCCATGAATTCATTGCCAATTTGTTGTAGGTATTGATTTCTATATCCAATTTCTCTCCCTCTCCCTCACTCTCTCATAAACACACAAACACACACACACACACAGGCAAACACAATACTGGATCAGGAAAAACTGCTAGAAAGAAGTGCAATGCCTGCAGTCTTCTCATTAGGCCCAAACCGCCGGTAATCCACCAGGACAGAGAAAGTACAATGAAAGCGGCATTATTTTTGGAGGAGATGCATTACATTTCATTACAGTCCGGTTTGTTGCCTTACCACAACAGAGTCATTAACTGTTCACCCATCTCTCCAGCTGTGCACAGGGTGCGTTTATTTCATCTTTTACATGCATGCATATGGCGTCGTGATCGTAGGCGATTCATCCTCAATGGAATTAGATTTTCCTTATGTGCGATTTTATGTTCTAGCAGTGCAGTTATGAAAAATAATAGTTCATGTTAAAGTTAAGCTCTTCGATCGTGTTATAGCAACCCCAGAAAACCCGATTTCTTCCCTAGCTCACTGTTTACGTTTGAAACACAGTACAACCCTGCACGCAGAAAGGTGAAAGTGCACGTGGCTGTAGGGAGAGGGGTAGAAAATGGTGTGAGCCTATAAGTTCTGCGCGCGGAGGAGCAGAGAGGAGTGCAAACCATTTAGCACTCAAGGTGTGGGCAGGCGTGCCCTCTGAGTTTCTAACCAAAACAACAGTTTTTATGTTGATGCTAGTTTCAACCAAAAGGGAAATTCTGGACACAAATGAAGGGGTGTCCCTTTAATACAACAAAAGAGGCACTGTCTTGGGACAGAACCAAGTGAAGCAATCTTGGACTTCATTATTCATTCCACATCAATTGCATCGTAGCCCTCCTGGAAGGGTTGAACTCCTTCCCCGTCCCTTCCCAGAGGTTTTTCCTAGGGAGAATTCCCCGTTGGAGGCTAGGGTTCAGGGGTGTCGTTTGTTATGCATGTGGGTCTGTGCAGCCCTTTGAGACTGTGACTGTGACTAAGGGCTCTATACATACATTTGACTTGACTTGACTTGACTTGGCTCTGTGTTACAGCTCATGTACGCACGGGAGACGCGTGCACGGACACGCACGCATTCACAAACATGCCGAACACGACACCGGACATGAAAGCGCTCGGCGCGCCGCCAGCCCCGGGAGCACGCAACACAAAGGCGCACTCTGTCTCGGGGACGCTTAAGCTTAAGGTCCCTCGAGCGCAGCGGCACGCCGCCGGAGCCTCTGATCTCTTTACCATCAGGTGCAGGGGGGTGTTGGTGGGGCCCTTGGCGGACATCTTCTCCCAGAGCCCCCTCCTCACGTAGCGCACCGTGGTCCCCGCCAGATGGAACTCTCCTGGAAGTTCGATTTTCCAGTCGCTGTTGATGGACTTCGTGGAGTCTCTCAGGGCTGCAGGGGGGAGCGAGGGGGAGAGGTGATCTTCACAGGGTGCACACTAGACAGTGTGTGTGTGTGTGTCCACCAAGGATACATTTAAAGAGCTGCCGTTTATAAATCTGGTGGTTTTAAAACTTATAAGTTAAGATATTATAAGATAATCGCAAGTTATGAACCACTGCTTTTTGTAATATCCTAACATATAACAAAAATGTATATACAAAAGTAAAACTAAAGTAAAATTAAAAGTCGACTCACAACTCCACTCCCCCAAAATCATTCTGTGAGGTTCCTGACCTACACCCTGAAAACTACTGCTCAATGTTATTGCCTCAGTTACACTATATCTGTTATGCCTATTGCTATTAAGAAGAGCGCGTGCTAACGTTGTGTTGCTAGCTACGGAGAACCCACAGTTTTCAGCGGTCAAACTTATTAAGAAGTAGACTAATGGTCTAACAGAGTGACATTTTTCAAGGACAAGCTGCAAAATGGAAAGAAATGGCTGTTGGAGTCGCTGCAGTTTACTTTTTCAGCTGTGCTCTCAGCCACAAAAAAAGCAGCACGGGGCCCAGGCCGTTAAAAAGAGCCCTTGAAGTGCATTGTGGGTTTTCTGAAGTCCAGCCAAGCGGCTAGCTCACCACATGTCCAGAGTTAGCCTACTTCTGTGAGTAGCCAGGCACGGTGCCAGAGAGGAACTATAGATTATAGACCTGGGCTGGGCTGAACCTCTAGAGTCTGTCCCGCATGATTAGAAGCTACACAAGACTAAGGAGTGTACTGTATGCATGTGTAAGTGTGTGTAAGCGCACGCGTATGAACCCCCTGTGTTGGCGGTGTGGAAATAAGAGATGACCGCAACTCAAGTGCAATGAGATGTAAACATTCTCTAACCAAACACTTATCTGTGTGTTATTGTAATAACTTGATATATAGAGAATATACCCAAAGCAGCAAAAATACACGTCAAATATATATATATATATATATATATATATATATATATATATATATATATATATATAAATTTTTGGTGTGTTTTCGCTGCATTGTGTGTATTCTCTTATAGTGTTATGTTTCTAAAAGCCTGTCCAGCATAATACGGCCAATATTAGCGGCTTGATGGCAATGACGGTGCGTTTTAACCCGCAACTATGGGCCTTAACGCCATTCCCATTCGCGTCAGCCTCTCCTTACAGAATGACATGTTGTTGGACAGAAAAACAATTTGCAACAAAGAACCTTGCAGTGTGGGCAGACAACAGAGCAGGCCTCTGTTCACTGTACAATGCTGCGTTCAGCGGCTTCCTTAAAACCCTGTTGAGCCTCTCCCTCGCTATGGGAGTGTCCAGAGTTTGGAATTAATCATTTAGTCGTCTCCCCCCAAGCCCCAGCAGATAAACAGCATGTGACTTGGGCAAGGTCACAATGTCACACAAACTTTGATGTTTGGTATGTATCTTGCAAGTGTGTGTGTGTGTGTGTGTGTGAGTGAGAGAGAGAGAGAGAGAGAGATGAGTATGTTTTCAATGAAGCCTCATTAAATTAAGCACTACATAAATGCATCAATAACTATACAGTATGTGTTGTTAATATAGAGTTGATGACGTCAGCATGCAACTGTGTGACATTACCACTAATGTCACATAGAGTATGACATAAACCACATTTATTAGACATGCTATACTGTAGTTATCGATGTTAAAAAAACATCAGCAAGCAAGCAATTCTTCGGACGAACATTACATTACATAATGCAACTACAGACATAACAGAAGATGTGTTTCTAATAAACTAAGAGGGAACTTTATGTGTACAACCACGACGCGTGTTATTACCCAGAAAGCTGTGGGAGGGCTTGTCCTCAACCACTTTGATTCTCCTGGCGCCCGCAGGGATCACTGCTGCCTCGATGTAGCCTGAGAGACACACAGGAACATGAAGGAAACGCACACTTACACACATACACACATACACACACATATGTGTGTGTGGTTGTGATTGTGCAAGTGTGCGTGTTAGTATGTTCATGGCGTCTGAATGCTGGACATTACTGGACACTGCGCATCTGCTGCCGCAAATACTGTGAAATGGTCCTCTATTGTATAATAAAACGTCATGGCCATTCGTTTTGTCACCTAAGCCACCTCGAGTGACAAGCGTTTTAACACAAGTTGGCGGCTTTTACAAATATGACCTAAAACCTGTCCATTAGACATCTACAGTAAAGTAGGATGGAGTAATAAGCAGTTTAAATACTGCCAATACATACCCACAGGAGTGTTTGCATTGGCACGGTTACGTTAAATTAGAAGTTTGGAAATACAAAGTATTTCCAAAATGGTGCTGGATTAAACATACAGCTGTATTTTCATTGAGCAGATGGTTATTTTAATAGGGCTATTTTAATTGTATCCATTTTAGTTCTGCCCTCAACGTAAGATAAACATTTTTCAAATGATTAATATTGTAGTTCTTAATGAATCTTTTCCAATTCAAATTAGGCTTTGTAAAGTGACGTGCTACTTATGTAATCTCATTCCATTAATCCTTCATTTTGACAGCCTCTCACAAATACACACACGTGCAGCACACATTGTTAAACTTTTAACTTAACTGTTAAAAGCTAAAAGTTTGGTTAACAATTAAACATACAAATCAGCTCAATGATTTCATATTTTGCCCACTAGTGTTGTGTTGAACACACTGATGTAATGTAACGATATAATGATAATCAATTCAGCAATGAACGCTCCATAAACAAGAAGTCTTTGAACAACTTTAAAATAGGAGGGTGCAGCCACGCTTTCTGTGCCACTCGCTGAATTCAAAACCCTGCAAAATGTAGTTTGTTGTGCTATACTCAACACTCTTGCAAAGCAAAGGTGACTTCAGAGAGCTGCTTTGTAACATTAGCCAAAATCCCTAAACCAATCTCCCAATGTCATACTTACAGGAGAATGCTCGAAGCATTATGAAGCATTGGAAGAGTGAACGAACCCATAGCACCACCAAGAGCCACTTCCACCCAAGCACATTCTGTAGCACACCCACAAAAATGACAAACTGGGATAAAGTTGCCCATGACAGCGCCGGCGCTTATGTATGGGAAACTTGTATCCGCAACAAAGAACACACATCTACTGTCTGAGAACCAGCATAGCTAGCAGTGCCCTGCGCCCGCCGCCAGACCCTCCACCGATCACGTTAAAACACACAGCTCAATGGGCTCAGCTGGGTTGACAAGCAGAGAACCATCCCTTTGAAATGGAAAGGGGAAATAAGTGAGATCTTTTACTTTACAGTAAACGTGTGGGCATTAAAGGATGTTCCAGCAGGGATGGCACTCACTGACTTTCCATGACAAAATAGTCACACATGATCACACATTCATCTGTCTTTATAGTCGTTGCTGCACAAGCATTTATGTTTCTGTCATGTCCCAAACACTGTTATTAAAGTGGTTAACACAAATTTAAATTGTCCTGGTATGACGGCTTCAGTGAACTAAATTGATAAATACGTTGCTTAATGAAATTATAATAACACTATTCTGTCTTTTTTTAATTGAATTCGCACGTTTTAGAAATTGTATTCTGTGAAATTGTATGTGTGATTAGGACAAATTAGGTTCAGGCTAAAACTACGGCGGAGTATTCCGATCTGATCGTGAGAATAAAGTCGTAATATTATGAGAATAAAGTTTTAATTTTACAAGAAAAAATGTAATAATATTACAATAAATATTATTGTCATAATATTCTGACTTTATTCCCGTAGTATTATGACTTTATTCTCGTAATATTAGGACTTTATTCCCCCAATACTGTATTATGACTTTTTTTTTTTACCTCTTTATTCTCGAAATCTACGATTTCTTTTCTACTATGTGGCCCTAATACGTATAACACAAATAAACAATAAAAAATGGAACCATCCTTTAATTAGGACCCATCTCAAGGGGCCTGGATCGCTCTGACTCAGCATTTGGTGGCGTTTGCTCCCTCCCGCCTCCAGTCCTTGGCTTCACGAGGACGCCGCCAGGGACAAGGAAACCGTTTAGTGGAATGGAATGCGTCCCTGGCACGGCTCAGGGCTCAGTTACGGGGTAATGGGGTCCCAGAGCCGCTTATGCAACTGTCTGTTAGCAGACAGAGTTTTTAATGCTTTGGACTACATCTCCCAGGAGAGCCCACAAATGGCTGCTTCTCTCATCGCCCTACAGTTGTGCTATACTGGGCGTGGAGGCACACCACCACAACCCTGCACACACACACACACACACACACACACACACACACATATGCAAAACACACCTTCAGACACAGATGCACATGCAAACAAAAAGAGAAAACACTACAACGCACGTACACACACACACACACACACACACACACACACAGTGCATGCATCTTACATGAGTAACACTTGGGCACAGCTCTGGGTCTAGCCATCACACAGGTAGCAACTCGTCTACACTGCCTAGCGGGGACTAGAGGACACAGAGATGGGATGGGAGGGGGTCACAAGTCCTGTGGACCACACAGGTCTGGCACACACACACACACACACGATGGGACGGACACACACACACAGGAACACACACACACACACACGATGGGACGGACACACACACACAGGAACACACACACACACACAATGGGACGGACACACACACACAGACACACAAACACACACGCACACACACGATGGGACGGACACACACACACAGACACACACACAGGAACACACACACACACACACGATGGGACGGACAAACACACACACACACACACACACACACACACACCAATAGACTTGTATTTACACAGCATATTTAACATTGACTTGCACCACTGTTTACAGCACATGCCAGTTTGTGTGTCTGAGTTGTGTGTGTGTGTTTAGTTTTGTGCGTGATGGGGGGTTATCGCGTGTGCATGTAGCTGCCTGTGTGTGTGTGTGTTTGTGTGTGTTTGTGTGTGTGTGTGTGTGTCCATCCCATCTTGTGTGTGTGTGTGTGTGTGTGTGAGTGTGTGTCCATCCCATCTTGTGTGTGTGAGTGTGTGTGTGTGTGTCTGTGTGTGTGTGTCCGTGCCATCTTGTATGTGTGTGTGTGTGTGTGTGTCCGTCCCATCTTGTGTGTGTGAGTGAGTGTGTGTGTGTTCCTGTGTGTGTGTGTGTGTGTGTGTGTGTGTGTGTGTGGCGCTAGCTTAAAGCCTGCCAGTCACACTTGGGTTGTGACAATATGCAAAGCACTCATGTCTTTCTGTTGTCAAGATCACCTTCATACGACGGCTCCATGCTGCAGAGAACGCGTACACACGCACACACACAGACACTCACACACGCGCGCACAGACACTCTCCCACACACACACACACACCCACCCACACGCACACTCACCCATGCCCTTGGTGTGGTTAAAATCTCCCTTGACGATCTTGCAGGAGCGACCGTCTCCGTTGCAGACGCCACAGCGGTCCTCCTTGGCAGACGAACCGATGATGCCGTCACAGCCAATTCTCTGGAACAATACAAGGACAGGAGCACTTAGGTGAAGGTAGGAATATGTGTGTGTGTGTGTGTGTCTGCAGTGTCTCTGCAGCGAGCTGGCATCTAGTGAACACCTCCCATTGCTGAGAACCTGTTTATACATCATCTATTGACAGACATCTAACTCACACACTTTATATTGACAGATATAAACACACACACACACAAACAGGGCAGTAACCGAAGGGTCTAATGAATGTGTGTGTCGCTTTGAATGTAGAATTCCTGATTCAGTAAAAACTGCTCGCTGCTCGTTAGACGAAGGAATCTAGGTCACAGAGATTGTTGCTGATTCAGGCTAGGAATAATGTGTGCAAAGTCACACACGCACACACAGAGGTACGCAGAGCGGGGACTGCTGACTCAAGAGTGCCCACGTCCTCACGTCTGGGGTTTCGGGCCCCCAGTTGGACCCCAAACCGCCTTTCGGGGGTCCGCCTCAGACCAGACGGCGTGTATTTTCATAGCTTACCAGCATATATCCCCCCCTCCCTTTATTCCATGTCTGCTTCCTCGCGGCGATTCCAGAACATTCCAGAGTTTTGCACGCCCATCTTAGAGCCCTAGAATAACATGTGCACTCCCCTCCCTCTGTCTGTCCCCGAGACAGACGGAGGGACGGATGGACCGGCGCGTTGAAAGGCAGGGGCTAGCGGAGACAGGCATTTACATTGAAAACATTCGGCTGGTGGGTTTTACCCAGAGTTCCTTGCAGTGAGACGGATAGAAGCGCTGGCGCAGACAAACAGTCAAGTGTTTCTTGACTAGCCGTTGGCAGGGTGTGCATTAGGAATGGGGTCTGCGCACGTGGGAGAGATAATATGTCATCCGTCTCCTTTAATATCATGCAAGTACGAGGGCTGCACACACGCACACACACACACACACATACATTCATATACACACAAAAACACAAAAGACACACGCGTGCTCTGCCTGACACACACACGTGTAACTACACAGAAATAGGCTCTCCAGTCGCATACATTGTGTGTGATGATTGTGAGCCAAATAAAAGATGCATGACTTATTAGCAAACTGCAAAAAGTATTCCGCAAGCGCATGTGCGTCATAATAATTGCATCCATATTTACTTTATGGACCCATCGCCACCCCCCACCACCCACCCTCCCCCGCTCTCTTTTCCTTGGCCAGGACGAAGGGGAATTCCTCCCAAACGTGCTGGCATCCAGCATTTGCAAATAAACACACAGGCGGAGGGGAGTGTAGCGGGGACACAAGATCCACGTAAACTCCTCCACCCTCCTTCTGGGGACCGGGCTGTGGACTACTCTCCATGAATGTCACTCATTTGTCCCCCCCCCCCCCCGCCTCTCTGCTGGGAGGTTTGGAGCGCTCGGACTCGCTGGGGATTGACTTTTCCTGCTGGCGGACTCTCTCGCCAACACACAGGGTCTTGAACCGGCTGGACGCTGAAACCGACGTTATTATATGGTCCCATTTTCCCCATTCGGTGGAGAAGCAAAACTGGCAGACAGGCTGAGCTGTCATTCGCTCCTTCAAGCAATTTGTCAGGTTGTCTACAAGCTGTCAACCAACCAGTCAAACAGCATGCCAGTTGGACACTTGTCCAAATTAACAGTGTTTACATGCCTCATGCCTCACTATTATTCACAATATGACAATGTTCCAAGTTTCATACAGGTCATGCACATTTTTCCTATGGATATCCCAAATAAGATTTGAATGAATTGAGCATTTTCTGAATGAAACATGTGAGATTACTTTTAAGTTTTAGGACATAGTTTGGACAATGCATGTAAATGTAAATGTTAGTGAAATTCAAATTTTTTTTCTTACATTTTCAGTAGCACTGTTAAACGTTTAGTAAGAATATTATCTTTTTCAGAAAAAAAGGCAAAAAATGAATATTGCGTGCATGTATTGTAAATGTAGTCTCATTCTACCTATCAGTGAGCCAGGACAATGTTTTATTTAAGTGGGACCAAAGGCTGCTTCCCGCTGTGCAGTATTATCGGTGTAATACATTTCTTGAATGGCACATTGCATGATATGATTGTCATTGTATTATATGTATATGGCAGGCAGCTTGCGTGGATCCAGCATCCATGAATAGCAACCACGGCCACTTATTCAAATTTTGCCGTGATTCTGGAGCTGCCCTAACTAATAGCAGGAAGATTCAGGCAGCGTTTGTTTGTCGAGAGCCCTGATTGGACGGTCAACAAACCACTGATAATGCCATCATAGCGCACGACAAGCAGACAACTATACAGGCAAGCAAACCCGGCTCCTCCAGAAAACAGTGGTCTCGGCCCGCCGGTACGGTTTGTTGCAGGCGTGAACAGAATTCTGTGACCGTCCGCACCAAAACATCGAGATAACGTATGAAGAATAGTTTTATTTATGACAAACTAGCTAGCCGTGCGGCTCTACAGCCACGGTTCTGATGGAACACAATATCGGAGCTCGCCGACAACTGGAATGTCCTGACAAATCTCTTGAGCGATAAACACGCGTCCATGCGTATTTTCCATATAGGTGCACATTATGCTATGAAACCAACCAATGAAAACCAATGAAAATTATACAGTGTGGCTCGGGTGCGGCCCAAACAGGTGTGAGAGCACCCTTAATCGCACAGCCGGTGAACAGGTCACATTTAAGCCCTACAGAGTGTGGCTCACAGAGCGAATCCAACTTACGCTTCTAATTTGGTTCCTGTGTGTGTGTGTGTGTGTGTGTGAGAGAGAGATCTTAATTACAGCTCTATTGGAAACACCGGCGTAACATCTCTGCAGTGACCACTCACCCGACCACACAGATAAAAATTACTGCTCCATTTCTAATATTCTATTTCTGACTCTCCTCCTGTCTCCTTTAATTATGCCAGCCTCCGATCTCCCTCTCTCCCCCTCTCTCCCCCACCCTTTTCCAGCTGGCCGTCCGGGGTGTGTTGCTAATAATATCGCTGATGGCCACTAGCAGGACGCTCCGCACCGACCTCACTTTGCTCAAGTAACCAATCACAGCCCAGCCCGACCAGGCCTGCAAGGGCTTCTGGGAGGTTGAACACACCGCGTGAAAGGCACGAGAGAGAAAGAGAGAGAAGAGAGAATGGTAGAGAACGGGGGAAGGTGTATGCGTGTGTGTCTGCGTGTGCGTGCGCGTGTGCGTATATACCTGGCACCTGCCGTTGACACAGAGGTCTGTCTCGTAGGGTCCACAGGGTGTCCCGTCCATCACCCTATCTGCTACCAGGACAGGCACGTCTCGACCCACAGGGCTACAGAACAAGGCGCACGGCTTCTCTGCGCACACGCACGCACGCACACACACACACACACACACACACACACACACACACACACACACACACACACACACACACAC